>JASCZI010090684.1:81379-97782 GCA_036250425.1 Stylosanthes scabra
AGCAACCACGGTTCCGTCATCCTCCACTGGCTTCCTCCCTGTAGCCACCTCCAACACCACCACACCAAAGCTGTAAACATCAGTCTTCACCGTAGGAACGCCGGAGTACACATATTCCGGTGCAAGGTAACCCATTGTTCCTGCTGGTATGGTAGCATCCCTTGTGCTAGAACTATGCTCATACACTTCAGCAAGTCCAAAATCCCCAAGCTTTGCATTGAAGTCTGTATCAAGCATTATGTTGCAAGTCTTCACATCTCTGTGAATGATTTGCCTCTCACATTCTTCATGGAGATAGGTAAGAGCAGAAGCAACACCGAGAACGATATTAACCCTTTGCTTCCATGTCAAGACAATTGAAGAATTGAAGTTCCTATGGAGAACCTTGTTGAGGCTGCCATTTGGTAAGTACTCATAAACCAAAAGCAACTCATTCCCCTCACAGCACCATCCCTTAAGCTGAACCAAATTCTTGTGCCTCAAGTAACTCACCATGGTGGCGAACTCGGTGGCGAAAGGATTGTGCAAACAATCCAAACCATCAACATTGCCAAACCTCTTCACTGCAATATCTAATCCACATTGAAGTGACCCTTTGTAAACCTTTGCTGAAGCACCTTCACCAACAAGCCTATCACGATTAAACCCCATTGTAGCAGATTTGATCTCAGAAAGCGACAATCTCATAGGCACTTTAGTTGTCTGAAACCTACAATTTTTCTTTCCATTACCATTACTTTTCTTCTTTGACAAGAAAATTGAGATAACAAAACCTGCAGCCACTACAGAAACCAGAAAAGCAGTTATCCCTCCCAATCCAAGAGCCATCTCACTAATCTTCTGCTGCCTCCTCCGACGCGTGCCGTTTCGCTGAACGGACGAAGCAGAATCCAAATCAAGCTCCCCGGGATAACAAAAGACACAGTTCCCTTCTTCAACAGTATCCATAGGAGTAACATCTTCACGAGAGCCATAATCAAAAGTCTTGAATTGCCAATGATCAATAACATGAACAGCTGAACCTCCACCATTGGAAGCAGAGAATCCAACATGCATGAACTCCTTGAGTTGCTCAGAAAGATCCATCTGGGAAGCAAGAATCGGAGAAGGAGGCCGAGTTGAAGAATAAGAAACCCAAACACGAACCATCTTCATGGAATCCCTATACTCAATCCACACATTGATGGCTTTCCCGCTCTTGAGGTCAACGCCGCGAGACAGAGTGTCAACGGAGGCAAAAGAAACGATGCTGTTGAGATCAACTCCGACGTGATTATCGTTGATGTCGCCGAGCGCAGGGTCGAAGCTCGTGTCGAATTCGACGGCGAAGAAAGAGTCTTGGTGCTGCGGTTGGTCGAGAATGGCGGCAGGGAGGCCTAAGTAACCGCGAGAGAGGGTTCCGAAGTCGGTGTTGGAGGAGATGAGGAAGGCGACGCCGTCGGGGGAGGGGCAAGAAGCGGAGGAGGAGATGGAGAACGAGAATCGGGAGGTGAACGAAACGGTGGAGTTAGTTTGGGGATCAAGAAAGCGAACGGGGTAAACGTAGAAAGCTCTTCCAACACCAGAAGAAGAAGAAGGAGGCTGGGAGCAGGAGAATTGGTCGGTGGTGAGGGTGATGGAGTGGTCGGTGAAGAAGGCGTCGCCGTAGAGAGTGACGTTTTCTGAGGGAGAGAAAGGGGAAGAGAGGTTGATGGTGGTGGTGATGGTGACGGCGGAGCGAAGGAATAAGAAATGGAAGCATAAGAGGAACAGAGAGTGGCGGCTCCACCGCATCTTATGAAAGAGAAACAGAGAATCTTGGAGGAGCTCAGCTTAGCTTTGAAAATGGCGGCAATGAAGGTTTTGTTATTCAAGAATTGGGAGCCATGCATGGTTGAAAGCTAACTAACCATGAGAGAATGGTTATGGCAGAATGGTGCGGGGTTTCAGTGAAGGTGTGAATTCTTATTGGAAGCCCGATTATTTTACTATTTGACCTTGACAGTTAAAGTTACAGTTACACTAACAAACTAGCACGCGCGTGTGCACCTTTTTTTCAAACTGTCAATTGTTCCAATCTTATCCCTTAATTTTTTTCAACGCGTGTACAGACTTGGAAGTGACTACACAAGAGGAAATTGTGTTTCGTGTGGGATTACAAGTTCTTTATCATAGGAGCTGTTGTTGCCTGTTAAGTTGTTTATCTCTAAGAATTGGAGGTTATACAAATACAAATATACCGTTCTGGGTTTGATTATTATATAATAATGGGTGGCTATATCCTGAAATTCATTATTTGTTTGGTATTGCTATTGCATTTAGGATCCAACCATGCAGCAACAGAGGCTGGAGAAAACAAGTGCAAAGAAAGGGAGAGACAAGCTCTGCTCAAGTTCAAACAAGGTCTCCATGATGACTATGGCATTTTGTCTTCATGGAAGGACGAGAGAGATTGCTGCAAATGGAAGGGAATTCGTTGCGACGACGAAACTGGCTACGTTCAGAGGCTAGATCTTCACTGCTCTGATCCACAATACTATTTGAGCGGTGAAATCAGCCCTTCTTTGACTGAGCTGCAACACTTATCTTATCTACGTCTCAGTTGCTTATCAAATAATGGCACTACTCACATCCCACAATTCTTGGGTTCTTTCCCAAACTTAAGCTATCTTAATCTCTCTTCTATTGCTTCCTCCGGATATGTACTTAGCACAAGAAATCCTTATTTTGAGGGAGCCATCCCATCACAGCTGGGAAATCTCTCGAAACTGCAGTTTCTTGATCTTAGCTTTAATCATCTTGGTGGAACAATCCCTTCTCAACTTGGAAATCTCTCACAGCTGCAGCATCTTGATCTTAGTAGCAATCAACTTGGAGGTGTGATCCCCTACCAACTTGGGAACCTCTCCCATCTGCAGCATCTTGATCTTGGTGGCAACCAACTTGGAGGAGTGATCCCCTACCAACTTGGGAATCTCTTCCGGCTGCAGCATCTTGATCTTGGCTCTAATCACAATCTCACTGTTTATGATAAAAATCATGACAGTATTCAGTGGCTGTCAAATCTCTCCTCTTTAACGAGCCTTGACTTGAATGGAGTCCTTAATCTAAATGATTCTTCTCTCCACTCACTCCAATTCCTTGGAAAGCTTCCAAGCCTAAAAGAACTGAGGCTAAGCAGGTGTGGCCTTTCTGATTCTCATATTCTTCCATTGTCTAATTCCAGTTTGAATTTCTCTGCTCCCCTTGCTATACTCGATCTGTCTCAGAATTACTTGACATCACAAGCTATATTCAATTGGGTGCTTAACTTCACTTCTAATCTCCAGGTACTTGACCTTTCCTACAACATCTTAAGATGCACCATTCCTGATGATTTTGGCAGCATAATGCTTTCACTTGAAAATATTGAACTCTCAAACAACAATCTAGAAGGTCCTATTCCAAAATCCTTAGGGAATATTTGCACCTTGAAATCATTTTCGGCTTTCAACAATCACTTGACAGGGGATCTTTCGAGTTTTATTCACAACTCTTCAAGATGCACCAGTAGCTCCTTACAAGAAGTGTTATTATCAGGAAATAAAATTCATAGCATGTCACCTGACATATCAAACATCTTGTCTTTGAAAGAGTTATGGCTATCAGATAATGAACTGCATGGAGAAATACCTACAAGCCTGGGATTGCTTACTAAGTTGGAGTATTTGTTTCTTGAAGGAAATTCTCTTGAAGGTGTCATCACTGAATCCCATTTCGCTAACCTTTACAATTTGAAATCCTTAGACTTAGCCGGTAGCTCGTTGACTATCAAGATTAGTGCTGGCTGGGTTCCACCTTTCCGAATACAAGTTTTGCGCATACCAGGTTGCACAGTAGATTCTAGTTTTCCACATTGGCTCAAGAATCAAACTGATTTCTTTTGGCTTGATATTGCAAATCTCAGGAATCTGGATTCTTTGCCGAACTGGTTGTGGGGAAAATTACTGACAATGAATTCTTTTAATATTTCAGGCAACAATCTCACTGGTACAATTCCAAATTTCCCAGTTGAGTTATCTTACCCAGAAATAGATTTGACTTCAAATCAATTTGAGGGTTCCATTCCACGGTTTTTGTTGCAAGCAGGTGCCTTGTATCTCTCCAATAATAGATTTTCAGAGATAGTGTCATTTGTTTGCGGCAATAATACCGTCACACATTTGGGAATTTTGGATTTATCAAACAATCAACTGAAAGGTGAGTTGCCTGACTGTTGGAATAATTTAAATTCACTAGAATTTCTCGACCTGAGCAATAACAGACTTGAAGGAAAGATTCCTTTCTCAGTGGGTGCCTTAACCAACATGGAAGCTTTGATTTTAAGAAACAATAACTTAACTGGAAAATTACCTTCTTCCTTGAAGAATTGCTCCCAGTTGGCCTGGTTGGACCTGGGACAAAATGAGTTTCATGGTCCAATTCCATTATGGATAGGTGAAAGCTTAAAACAGTTGGTAGTCCTAAGTTTAAGGTTCAATCACTTTAATGGAAGTCTACCTTCAAATCTTTGTTTGTTAACAAAGCTTCAAGTCTTGGATCTCTCTCTAAATAGATTATCAAGTGGGATTCCAGCATGCATTAAGAATTTTACTGCAATGATTCCAGATGCTGGAAGCTCAACTGAACCAATGAATCATGGGTATGCATACAAATTTGGAGTAAGTAATGTCTCTATTGTGATGACAGAACAATATAATTTGTACCTGTTTTTAACATGGAAAGGCGCAAACCGTGGCTTCAAAAATGCAGATTTGCTTTTAAAAAGCATTGACCTTTCAAGTAATCATCTCACAGGTGAAATACCAAAGGAAATTGAGTTGTTATCTGGATTGGTTTCATTGAACTTATCAAGGAACAGTCTCAATGGGGAAATCATCTCCAACATTGGAAACTTACAATCACTAGAGTTTCTTGACTTGTCAAGAAATCATTTGTCAGGAAGAATTCCTTCAAAATTGATCGTCTTGCTATGTTAAACTTGTCTGATAATGATCTCGATGGCAAAATTCCGATTGGAACACAACTGCAGAGTTTCAATCCATCAGCTTATGAAGGAAATCACAATCTATGTGGAGAACCACTTGACAGGAAATGTGAAGAAGAGACCACAGAAGGTGAGAGGCCAGCAGCACAAGCGAGTGATGACAATTTAACATTTTTGGAGGCATTATACATGAGCATGGGAATAGGGTTCTTCACAGGCTTCTGTGGGTTCATAGTTTCAGTGTTATTCATCTCCTCTTTGAGAGAACCCTACTCCAAGTTCTTGAACACTCTGGTCACCAAAATCTATCTGATGATTCAAGGATGAGCAGGTAGATTTCATTTGTTCCATCTATTGAAATTGACTTATTCTCAAACACTGATTCCCTATAATGAACTTGAATTTCTTGCAGGATCTGCTACTCTTGCGTTATTTATGTTCTTATTTGGGTGAGACTGCATCTCTTTTCAATAAACCCAATGGAATAATTTGGTACACAGCACACTTTTGCTGAACCTTTTTCTTATCTTACTTGTAGTAATAAAATTGTTAATGTTTATTAATGTGTTTTGAGTACTATATGTTGTATTTAATATTTTAATTCAAGTTCTCAGATTACCAGAGTTAGTAGTTCTGTATGTTTTGAATATTATATATTGTATGACAGAGAGAGAGATATTCTTGGAGAGGCTTAGCTTAGCTCTTCAAGCTTCAAGAATTGCCTTTGAAACTTATTGATTGCTAATTAACGATAATAACAGAAAGGTGTGGGGCTGATTCGAAATCGTTTGGGGCTTGGACCAAATGTACTTGCGCTCAACTTCAAAGCCCATTCTATTGCGAACAAGTCAAAATAAAGTTTCAGATCCTGGGCCGAGGCCCGTTTATTTATCCAAAAAAAAAATTCAGATCTATGATAAATTAATCTTTGATATTTAGCTAGCAGTCATATAACTAACTACTAATTAACTAGTTGAATTTAGGATTATGTATGAAAATTACTCTATCTCCCTAGCTCATTATAGAGGTGATGTTTATTGCTTCATGCTTAGATAGTGACTACTGACTATTATACCCAGAATCTTTGATCAAGTATACACGCGCATAATAATAGAACTAGTCAACTAACACCACATTAGCATGTATATATATGATATGGAATAAAATGCATGATATAGGGATTCAGGCAGAATTGGTCCTCATTGGTAGCCAAATTAAATAAATCATTGATATACATACATATTAATATATAAACTAAAGTGAAGAGAAAGTAAGCTAAGCAAGCTATATATTACATAAAGACATCTAGCAACACTACAAAATCTCATGCATTTTGAATATATATATCATTATTCTTTGTCATCTCTTTGTTAACAAAGATCCAAATTAAAGAATAAGGAGTAAGAAAACTAGCACAATAGATACAATAAACACCTTTATATAAGTCAAATAGTCACTATAAATATAATGACGGTCAAGAAAGTTCTTGACCTAAAAAGTAATAACCTAATACTTGAGATAAGAACAATAATAGGGATATGAGAAGTCTAATATAGTCTAAATAACATGATATACGGAATTATGTTGGACTGTTACATATACATATATTAATTAATAAAAAAAATAATTCCATAAAAAAATTTCGAACTTTCAATATTAAGTTACTAACAAGTTGTCACCAAAAAATAAAAAAGAGTTACTAACAAGTAGTGTTTGGAACAAGGAGAATTAGGATAATAAAAGCAACCTTTACGTGTAACTAACAAAATTATGAAATGAATACTCATTAGTACAAGCTAAAAAAATTATCAAATTTTAAACGTTATATATAAATTCATCTTTTTTCCTCTCCATTTGTACTAATAATGTACAAAACTACAAAGATTAATGAACTGGTCAATAAATTTTCTAAGATGTTAACATTAATTGATTATTAAATTATTAAATAAAAAATTGAAGAAAAGTTTTTGGGTTAATCCGATGGTTAGCTCATTAATCCGCTTAACTAAGTGTCGTGGATTTAAATTCCGCCTTATGCATATAGCAACCCATTAGCCAATGGACAAACCCTTAAATGGAGTTTAAATTTGCGGAAAATTAGTTATCGACCGGTCGAGTTGGGGCATACCTTGAGAAAAAAAATACACTTATATATTTAAATTCCAAGATGTGCATGAGTTATTATTACTAAGTGGGGAAAAAATATGTTAGCTAAATAACATATGACTTATTTGTAATGGAAGAACCATAAACTTCTGATATTGGCACCGCCATGATGGAACCCTAATTTTACATGTTCAATTGTTCCTCACCAAATCAAATAGCTATAAGGCAGCCTCAGATTTCAATGGGAGTTTTTGATAGCAGTGTTGAAATTGAGCTAGAAGCCCTGTTTGTTTAACCAACCCATTTCAAAGTTGAAATTTGTCTCCTTAACACCAAAAGTTTAATATTATTATAACAACAACCTTTTGACTTGCTTGCATTATTAACGAGTGAAAACATGGGTATGTTTAATTTCTATATATTTTATATCCATTACTAATACTAACTATTTTAAACCTGAAGCATCATGTTTCAACAATGCAATAATTATCAATCAATTTTAATCAATTCATTGAATAAAATACTTAAATGATTTTTAGTATAATTATGAATGTTTTAAAATTAAGCTGCATTGGTATTACTTTATTATCAAACACATGCTTCAACCAATATTTTAGGAGTGGGATATTGACTTCCAAGTTTTTTTTTTTTTTTCATATTTCGATTATAACTAGTGCTTTTGGATCATGTGCATTTGTCCAGGAAAATTGACGATTGTAATTGAGGGGTTTCACTACTTCACATGGCTTCAAAGGTAGGTTTAAATTAATATATACGAGATTATTTATGACATGAAAAAACTCACCCACCAAACACGATTATCATTTAATTTTGAGGACCAAATATACTGTATGTATTTCGATTGTCTTCTACGTCCAGGTAAACGTGGACATCACATAGGAACTTGCCGGTGTAATTTAATTTACCTACACAACTTTTTGAGATTAACTAAAATATAAATAACACAATTTTCTTATTTTGCATGATGTATTAAGTTAATTATATAATTAATATAGATATTAAATTAAATTAAATAATTTTATATTATTATGTCTTTAATTATTCAATGATATTGGAGATTAATTATTCAATTTTAATGTGTCATGTATTTTGTTTTATACAATACTACTGTAAATTAATTAAACCAAAATTATATTTGTATATTAAAATTAATCACTAAAATCAATTATTAGTGTATAATATATATAAAATATAAAATACACATTAAATTAAATATCAATATATTTTGTATTTCAATATATATTATGTAAAAATATAAGAAGTCAATGGTGATTAACCAAAATTTTACCTTACTTTATTTGGATGATACTTTTTATTTTTCTTTATGATATATTTTTCATCTTTTGATAATATTTTTTAAAATTTTGAATGATCGCTTATTTATTAGTTCCTCTTGATTATCAAAGTATTGACTTACTAGTATAATTAATATTTTATATGCTGGTATCTAATTTTAATAGCTAATTTTAATATATTTATACACCTAGAATAACCCTTAATTAAATTATGTCATTAATTAAACCCATCATTACAGAATCTCAACCCCTAACCATGTATATCAATTAAAGTGCAAAAGATATAATAATGCCGTACCGAATTCTTTAACCAAAATTCAAATCTTTGAAATGTCAATGTTTGGAAGGTTAACGGGAGAAAAAACAAAGATATGCATAAGGTTATTAAATATGTGTTTGACAATTGTGTTAATGACATAAGATTAAGAAGAGAGTGACATATATAATAACTAAAGGAGTTTGTCCCTCTATATATACATAATAATCTTTATAAAATTTTAACATAATAACATATAATTTAATTTGAATAGACTCACCGTCTAAAAGAGTTTTACCTATGCATTCAATTAGATAGCATCACATTAATAAAAATTATTAGAATATATTAGGATTAATTAGTATCAATTATCATATTCGTGTTTATTAGTTTTGATATTACTCATAATTATAATAATTAATTTTTTTATCCATTTTATGATTACTTATCCAAACAAACGAATATGATTACATAATTGTGTAAAACGTTTTATATCGTCCGTGCATTAAAATTAAACTCAATAACATAGTATTTTTATAAAATTTTAAAATTCTCAAATTAGTCTCTTTAATCTTTATAAACAAATAATTTGGTATTTAGTAATTAAAATGTGTTAATAACTAGAATATTTTAAAGACTGATTGACGAGGGTATTACTCGAAAATAAATGAGAGATCTTCGCTTCTTTGTACGAACAGTGATATTCATTTATTTGACACTTAAGAAAGAAAAAAGAAAAGAAAAATAATGAAGGAAATCAAATCAAGACGAAAACAAGAGACGATTCGCACGTCAGTTCCCGAAAATTGATGAGAATGTATGGTCACTCTTAACTACTGTTACTACCTTTTCTCAGATTTGCACGCATTCAAACCCCTCAATTTCAGACTCAAAACAATAATTAACTTCACTCCAACTTTAGAACAACTCAAGTTTCCAACTTCATTCAATCAATCATTATTATTACATTCACTAGCTACTACGAAGAGGAAGGAGAAGGAGAGAAAAATAAAACTAATTTATTTTTATTTATTAATAATTAATTTTTCTTGTATTATTTTAATTTGTTTACCAAACGAAAAGAGATTACTACTTGCAAGAAAAAGAGAGAAGAAGGAACAAAATTAAAGTAGTAGATATACATCAACTTTGCAAAGGTCTGAGTCACCTTTCTTTCTTTTTTATTTTCTTGACTCTTAGCTTTCAAGTACAATTAGATCTTTTATCTTTAAGACAAATTACAAACAAAAATACAAAATAGTACTCTTTTTTTTTTTTTAATTTTGTTTCAACTTCACAAGGATTCTATTACAAGTTATGAATAAAGTTATGAATTCAAGCTTTCTGGCTAATAATCCACACAATATATAATTTACCCTTCACATACATGCTGCTTCTTTTTTTCCTTTTTTTTCACCCCTTGAAATTAAACTTATCTAAAAAATAATAAAGAAAGGGGGAAAATCAGCAAATTAAAAAAAAAAACAAAGGGTAACTAAAAAGATAAACAAAAAAAAATTAACATAACATATACATAAATACATTACCTGTTGAAGAAAATTAGAAAAAAGCTAAGGAAGAGAATAATTAAGATATAATGATATGTATTTATCCTTCTTCTTCTTCTTCTATGGAGTTCCTAATGAAGATTGTAATCCAATGGCATTGTGCTTCCTTGAAGGCCCTGAAGGTGGAATTGGCATTGCTTTTGGTAAGAAACCAAAGAAGGTTGGAGGCAAGGCTTCATAATAATGAACCTTATTATTATTATTATTAGGCTTCACTTTGAAAACTTGATGATGATAATTATTAGAAGTAGTGGTAATGTGTCTTGAGCCATAACTATGACCAACCAAATATATGAGCAAAAAGAGCATCATCATCACAAACATAATATGCACATGCACATGCCTTCTACCCATTCCTTCTGTCCAAACCAAGAAGGGAAATTAAGAAGAAAGAAATAGAGAAGGACAAAAGTTTGAGGGACGGTTGGTTTTGTTCAAAGGAGGAAAAAAATGTTCAAAGAGGGAAAGTGAGGGATTAATAATGAAGAAGAAGAATATTAATTGGTGCAAAGAGATGAACAAGCTAAAGATCCTTTAAATTTAATTTGTCACCCCATTCATATTATTCTCAATAAATGAAGGAGGAGGAATTTATGGAGTGATGGCTTAGCTTGTTTGTGAAATGAATTGAAGTAGTATATATATATATAAATATATATGAATATGAATATGAATGAATTGAAGTTGAAAAAATAATAATGGTACCTAATATGAAAGAAGAAAGGGGATAGTAGTGTATGTGCGTGGAAACATGGGTGAGAGTAAATGCAGGGTCATGTGGTTTTTGAGAGAATTGAAGAAGGAGAGATATTAAATTAAATGATGACGAGACAAACATGAAGCAATACTATGAGTAGTAGTTGTAGTTTATAGTAGTAGTCATAGTCTTTTTTGTTATTATTATCCAAATAAAAATAGAAGAGAAGACTACTAAGAATAATTAAGAAATGCCCTTTAATAAGAGGTCTTTGCAAGTTTGGAACGGGTCCTTAGGGACATTGTTTTTCTTCTTCTTATTATTACTCCTACAAATTAAAATATTTGTGAGATGATGGAAGATATTTAAACCAGCCAAAAGGGTATTTGCCAAATCAATAAATAATAACATATATATTAGTAAAGGTGGAGCTCGTGTAGTTAATTTTACATGAAATTATCATTTTAAAATCGTTAAATTATATTTTAGTTAAATATATCAAATTATTTAATAATTTTTAATAAATAATTTTATATAAAATTAATTGCATATAAATATTCTCCTTAGTAAATATATAAAAAATGGTGCACTCTTCAATAGTTAATACAGATATAAAAGTATAAAAGGTACAAAAATATAATATTAATTGTTAATCTTTAATACTTAGTAAATATCATTTTCGGTCCTTGAACTTTTTCGTTTTAGATAAGGTACTCCTTAATGAATCAAAACTCCCATAGCGATCCTTAAGCAATAAAAAATGAGATAAATTGATCCTTGATGCATCACATTATAACCAATTTTCTGGTAGGTTTAGGGATCGATTTGTCCCATTTTTCAATTACTTAGGGACCATTCTGAGAGTTTCGATTTATTAAGGGATATCTTGTTCAAAACGAAAAAATTCAGAAGTCAAAAGAAGTGTTTACTCTTAATACTTATATATATATATAAATATGTCAGACAAAATTCATCATAAAATGTATCATATCTGTATTGATATCATTTGAGATCTGCTTAGTCTTAGAATTTATCATAAAAAACTAGAATAATTTATTAATGTAAGAATATATATGTTGGGAGAAAATAGGGTGATTGTTGTGTGGTTAGGTGGATGTGTGGGCCTGCATGGAAATTAATGGCCGACTAAGGAACTGAAAGTGTGAAACTGTGTGTGTTTATATAAGTCTCAAAGCAACATGAAACATGTAAATATATTTGTGTCCCTCATAAATGACCATGGGACTCAATGTAATTGTCTACTAGGGCATTCAATGTGCTGATGTCATATCCTTCTTTATTTTTCTTACCCATTCCTAATCCGAATTGGTCCTTGGTCAACAAATATATACACTTCTGAAATTAAACTAAGGTTATCTATATATGAATACTATTATATTCTTCCTTGCTTAATCTCCTTGTTGTATAATTTCTTTAGTCTTAAACGAGCTTGGTTTCTCCTTGGCGAATGAAATGTAATGGGTTGATGAAAAACATAGACTGTAAATACCTGCAAAAAACATTATGATACATATTCAAGTTAATTAGTTTGCTAGTATTTTCTCAAATTTAAACTAAAATAGAATTTTTAATATTTTTTCCATTTACAATACCCTTTTTATAAGTAATATATATAGTATGGAAAGTATGTCAGATGCTCCAGGATATATAGTAATCCAATAATCTTAATATATATACAAATTAAAATCAACGGTTAAGACGATTAGATTATCCTAAACCATGAAGCACCTGACATATTTCATATAGTATGATTATTGTAGTAGTTGGTCGGTTATTAAATAAACAATTATCTACGGAGGAAGTTCTCTAATAATCGATCGAGGTATAATAATAATAATGTATGTTATGGCAATTAAAATTTAAGGAGTGGTAAAAAATTAATTTCACTTTCAAATAAAATTTTGAGGGTGTCTAAACTAAAATTTACATATAATTTTAGAATTTAATTTCAATACATTAATAATGTAAAATTATTATATATATATATATATATATATATATTCAATTAATAATATCACATTAATAAAAATATTTTTTTTCTTCTATTTCATGATTAGTTATCAAAATAAATTAATGTAATTATGATTATATAAAACGTTTTATATAATAAGTATATCAAAATTAAACTTATAATTTAAAAAGGGGTTGAGTTTTGGAAGATCAACAGATGATTGCCTTAATTATAAGGTTGAGATTAGGGGTGTGTAGCAATACTAATCCTATCCACGAATATCCAATCATATCCAACTCGTTCGGATCGGGCAGTCGAGCGAATTAAGTGTGGAGCGGGTTGGCTTGCGGGTACTTGGGTAGGATTAGGGTTTAAACTCAATCATATCCGCCCAATCCGCACTTCATATATAATACATAATTTATAAAAAAAAAAATGTTAGTGTTGGAAATAGAACACATGATCTCTTAGTTATATAAAAAGGTCTTAACCACTCAATTATCACTTCAATTTCTAATTTTTATACCTTCAATATGTAAAAACTTCTTTCATTTACTTATATTTATAATATGTTTATAAATCCAAATTTTTAAATTAAATTTGTTATCAGTCGCAATCCATAGGTAAGGTTGGATGTCTGCAGGTTGAGTGCGAGTAGAGTTAGGGTTGAAAAATTCTCAACCTACAGATAAAGTAAGGTTGAATTATAAATAAAATATTGATAGAATTAGAGTTGAAATTACTAAATCCTTTTCTATCCTATCCATTAGCCTAATTGAGATAAATACATATTTGGCAATTTTAAATGGAAATTAAATTAAAAGCTAATTCCATCCACTTGGCACGTTGGTAGTAATTAAGTGTATATAGGGAGGGGGTGTAAAGAAACATAGGAATGAAGCTAAGAAAGGAATTGATGAATATGGCAAGTAATGCATGAGTTATAAGAGAGAGAGACAGACAGAGAGTAGGGATTTGAGTTTTGTTGAGTTAAAGATAAAATAATAAAGGAGTTGGACCATGAGAAGGTGAAGAAGATAAAGGGCCCCACAAAAACATGGAAATTGAAATTGAAGCAAAATAAGGAGAGGCAGCCACTACTGTTGGGCCCACGTGTTGTGTTGATACAGGGACAGACATTAGAGACAAACTCTCTTAGACTTTAAAGAGGGTATACCAACTAGCAACTAGCAAATAGCATTCTAGCAAGCATTGCATATTTGCATTAGAATTTTGAAGATTAATTGTGTAGTATATGTTTTGTTTTGTAATCAGTGCATGTGATCACTCTCACGCTTCTCCTCATCAGATGCAAAACCAATCAATGCTAATATTATCTTCCACTCCTCTCTTTTGATGATATTTATTAAAACATTTAGTTAACCTACGAGCTACTGCCTAGATTTAAATTAGCTTGGCTATAACAATCCTATTAGTGAGTATTCAATCTAATCCGGTTCCATCGAATCAGGTTGCCAACTCAATTCGTAACGATAAGATTTGATGCGGAACGCGTTGACCTGCAAATTGAGATTCTACTATACTCGATCAACTCGCATTCTATATATATGTTGAATTATATAAAAAATATGTTAGAAATAAATGTCGAATTAATAATTTTTAATAATATAAAAAAATTTTAATCACCTGATCAAAATATTCAATTGAAAACTTAATTAATAACTTAATGTATATAAAGTCAATTTTATTTAATAATTTATAAATATTATATTTTTAAAAAATTCGCTGGTAGGGTTGGACATTCGCAGGTTGAGTGCGAGTACGATTATGATTGGAATGTTTCAAACTCACAAATATGATAGGATTGAGTTTTAGTGAAAAAATAAATCTTCAGATAGGGTTAAAATTTGACAAAATAGCATAAAAATAGCATCGAAACAAACTTATATTTGACATCAAAATAATAATATTTTATTTGACATAGAATAAATAATTTAGTTAGATTTAATTGAACAAAATAGATATATACTTAGCATTATTGTAAGACTTATTATATGTGATAGCTAGTATACAAATTAAAGAGTGATTAATCCCAAATGTTAGAAGATTTTTTTCATATTTAGAGTTTTAAAATTTTTATTTTAAAAAAAAACTTATAAAAAAAATTTAAATTTTATCTTTTAAACATATATATGTTAACTAAACTCTTAACTTTAATATGATGTATAAGGTTAAATAACATAAAACATTTATAAAGATATTTTATATATTTAATACAATTTTAGTAGCTAGGAACACAATAATAATTAGTCCAACAAATAATTAAAAGCATACTTTTTTCAAAAAATAAATCTAAAATCCATATTGACTAATTATAAGCTACATTTTTGTTTTTCAGATTCCTAGGTTTATCATATTTTAATATTTTTTTATCATAATCTAAATCACTGCTTATAATATATTGTTGCAAAAAAAATATATTATGCACACATAAAATTAACTAGAGTAATGCATTATTTGTATGTATTTACATGCATTATTTTATATTTTTTAGAGAAAGTCTTGATAGTCAATATTAAAGAGACAATATGAAATCAATATCATTTTTCTTTCTTTTCTCTTTTTTTTTTACCACCCATTATTTTCTTAATTCTACTCATTGGCTATCTATTGGTCTCCTAACATTAGTTCCGTAACATTATCCATCTTTTTATTATATCTTTTATATTTTAATATGAATTTTACATGAATAATTGATTTAGTAATTAATTAATTATTTTATGTCCATAAAATGATTGATTTATAATATTTATTATTTGACCAGCAAACTAAATAGATATTCTTGGAGATAATACAATATTAACACTTAAGAAGCGATTTGAAAAACTTTAATTTGAAATATAAATTGCTTAAAATGTGACTCCCATCCGCCAAATTAGTGATAAAAAATAGTTTATTCTTGGAGAGATAAATGAACAAATTTGGGCTAAAAGTTGAGAGACAGCCCCCTTATGTGCGGCTGTAAAGGGTAGAGGTTATTTATTATGCTCATGGTACAATTCAATGCTCACATACTATTATGTCTATCATTTTACTATAAATATTAACTATTTTAAAGATACTTTTTTCTTTTATTTTCTTTTCTTATGAAAATCCCCTTTTTAAAAGTCACTTTGACACTTTTTATATATTAAATACGAATTTAATTTTAATATAAAAGAAAAAATAACTATTTTTTTTATGAAAGTCACAAAAAAAAGTAATTTTTATAATTAATGTCCGATTATGTTCATTTAAAAAACTAACACAATTAAACACAATTAAATGACCATATAAAAATTTATATGGTCAACACTTTAAAAGTGAATTCTATTAAATATATTTAAAATTTCAAAACTTTTTATTTATATTTTTTATTAATATTTTAAATTCTAAATCCTAAATTATATAATATGTAATTGTTGATTTTGATATATATATATATATATATATATATATATATATATATATATATATATATAT
>JASCZI010090684.1:97906-108901 GCA_036250425.1 Stylosanthes scabra
TCATGTTGATATATTTGAAAAGTTTTCTATATTATTATGTATATTGTTTGGATACGGAATTCATTTTTCTTTGAACTTGGTCATGAAAGCTCTTTCCTTGAGCCCTTAATTCAACAATATTAAAACAAAATAATAGCAGTGCATGCTTGAACTTTATCTATACAACTAATTAATACATGCAGATTATTAGTTCCTAAAAGTTTATTGATGAATGATGAAAACGGGTGGTGTAGACACGATTCTTATTTTAGGGGTTAAGCCTTTGACCAAATTTAACTAGACATACGACTAAATTTTAGGGGTAAATTAACGAATATTTCATTTCAAATTATCAATATCAATAATATTATAATATCGTATTTATTTTGAAAATGACATTATCGTTCATTTATAACCACGTGATAATTGGTAGACATCTTATGAGATAATGTAGATTGAGATATACTATGTATACCCAAAAAATTATTAAAAATTCAGTTATTCGTATGAAATATATATTTAAATATAAAATATATTTTTTATATTTTAAAATAAATTATACATATTTATATATAAATATATGGTAGTCAATTTAATTATTGATTTTGACATTTTTCATGTACAATAATATTACTACTAAAAAATAATAATGGAATTTTAAAAAAAAACTTGAATTATTAATGATGTTGTGATGTAAAAAAAATTACATAACTCAAGCAAACAAATTATATACTCATCATGTTGAGTCTAATATTATTTTATACTTTATTTATAGGTGTATACAATCGACTTCACATGAAATTGTTTGTTAAAAGCGTTAGAGAATTTAAAATGTTTAACTAAATTGCCATTTAACTGCCACAAAATGTCAATTTTACCTAAAATTCACTGCATATAAATTTTCGCCTATATTATTACATTATTACGCATGCTATTTTCTCTCTTAAAGAATCCTCAACAACACACATACTTACAATGAAGACATTTATTTATGTAGTTGTTTGTTGTTTTCATGGTCATTATTTCTTATTTTTTCCAAAAACCGACCAAGGTTTTGAGTCGTTTCTCCAAACATAGAACTATTGGAATTGAGAAAAGAACAAGATGTGTGAACTATATACTAGCTATTTGTTTTTGGAGAACAGAGAGATTAGAACTGTAGTTACACTCAACTGATGATAGAACTGATGAATAATGATCCTATATATTCATTTCTACATATACTGACATACATGCAGTAAGAGTGACCTTCCATTATTATTCCGGAATTTACGTAGAAGTAGTAGTACTGCTGTAGCTACATCTAATATCCATAATCCATAATAATAGAGAATATATTCCATCCAAAAACAAGCAGCTAAGATAAATATTATATTATATGGTAGTATTTCTCCCTTTTACTCTCTATTCATTTACACTTATACGTACATGCTACTTCTATTCATCATCGAATAATAAGTTAATAACACAGTTTTATGTAGTTTGGCTCCTGTGATTTTATAAAGTCTAGAACTTTTTTGAAGTGTGAAATGTTAAAATTCTTTTTGGGTTTAAGCTTTCACTGATTTAGAGGAGCTTCTACTCATCATTGAATCCTCTTATTATATTCTACCACATTTTTGGACTTGAATGAAGCTTATTGTTGGGATATATTATACGAAACTTAGTGTGAAATGTCCAAGATGAGAGTGGAATTGAAAACATTTAGTATTATTTTTTTTTACTGAATCTTCCAACCCATTCAATAGATCAAGTATTAATTTGTCGCAATTTTATTGATAGTTTGTCATTAACTAATAAATTGTTGTATGCATGATGTGAAATTCGAATTTTTGACATTTGTTTAAGCGAATCAATGAATAAACTACTACATGAATCTAAATTGATTTAGAGTGTATGTTTGATTGTTTGTTATGGGTTTAGTTTGTTTTGTTTTTGTTTGTTTTTTTACTTAGAATTATACTCCACTTTGTGTCACTACAACAAACCGGCAGTTAGCGGCGGTTTTAAATACCGTTTAGCGGCGGTTTGAACCACCGCCAAATGTTTAGCGGTGATTTTTGTCAACCGCCGTCTATACGTATACATCGCTAAACGTTTTGCAGCAGTTTTTCATAACCGTGGTATAACCGCCGCAAAACAATTTTTATTTTATATATATGCAGGATAGATCCAACAATGTCCATCGTTTAGCAGCTGTTAAACAACAATTATTGAAAATATATTAGTTTATTTTATTGAATGACTTGTTTATTGTGCACCTCCACGGTGCACCTGGTACTATTGAATTACACTAGGAGCTCCCTCCTTTTGTAATTAATTCTGAAAGTTATCTTGGAAATGATTCAAACTCGAGACAAAGGGGTCTAAGTTCCTTCACTTCAGCATGTCTTTCACTAAGCCAATCCAACACTTAATATATATATATAATATGCAAGTTGTGTGTATTATTTAGAATGGTGCAAATTTTAATTATTAATAATTTTTAGGGTAAAGTATATTTTTTGTCCCCAACGTTTGTGAGAAATTTCAAAAATACTCCTAACGTTTAATTTAATTCAATTTTATCCAAAATATATTCGATTTGTTTTAATTTTATTCCAACAGTTAATTTTATAACAGTCAAATTAGTCAACTATTTTAATTCCATCTTTACCGTTATTTCTCATTGTCCGATCATCATCATCATCATCACTCTTTCTCTCTCCAGCAACACTACCATCACCCCCACCAAATCCACTCCGACCCCTTCACCTTCACCACCATTATACACTCCGAACCCTTCACCTTCACCACCATTGTACAGTCATACCAACATGGTCATACCAACAACAACAATAATAAATCATAGACACATCCCATTTTTTCCCTTTCTAATTTTAAAATATCTTTTCCTCATTCTCATATCAACAAATGAATCACATATAAATATTACTCTTTTATACAACAATCTCAACAGAACATTCACCTACTGGAATATAGGAAAAATAAAAAAAATCCCTTCAATTCATTTATAACAGCAGCAACAAAAACATGTCCTTTGTTCCAAACAACATAAAAATTAGAACAAGAGACAAGTCTCTCAGACACTCAAGAATTAATTTTCAATGGCCAAGAAGATGAAAAGCACCATTGTTGCTTTTGTAGATGAGAGAGAGAGAGGGAAAGGCGAACTAGAGAGAGAAAAAGAAACTTAGTCGAGGGCTGCACAAGAGAAGAAGAAGGTGTAAGGTCACGCAGTCGTTGCCGTCGAGCTTGAAGAAAAACGTTGCCGGAGCTGTTAGATCGATGGCCTCCGATCCGCCGGGAAGTCGATGTAGTGAGAGAGGAAGATGACGTCATCGTAGATGAGAAGCCATGGTTGAATAGCTTTTCCGCCATGAAACCATCTTCAATCGGCGATGGGGCGAAGTCCATGGCAGAGACATCGGTTATGCGGGTAGTTGTCAAGGGAAGGTTTAGTTGGTTTTCTGAATTAGTAGGACTAATTTTCGCTCACTAATTTTCTTAGTTTATCAGGAAAATGTTATCTAATATTCATATTAATAATTAATTATATAATAGCATGGATAGACTTTATTTTATTTGTTTGGGTGAGCACTAAGAACTGAGCAGGGAATTGGATGCTAAGGATGAAGATGATAAGACGGTGAGGAAAAGGATAAAGTAGGAAGAAAAGTAGTTGACTAATAATTGACTGTTAGTAAAATTGAAACTAATCGAAAACGTTAAGGGTAAAATTGAATCAAATTAAATATTAGGGGTATTTTTAAAACTTCTCGCAAATGTTAGGGAAAAAAACCATACTTTACGCTATTTTTTAATAAGATGTCTAATTAAGTTATGATTTATATTTTTTTATTATTTATAAAAAATATTTTGTTAACTCTAAAAATTGATATCATCACTTTTAATTAATTATTTCGAAGTGATATGAATTAGTTTTTTAACATGTAAATTTTCTTTTATCATAATTTTATATAATTATTTACGTTTCTTTAATATTTTTAAAAAATATATTTTTCGATAAACTTTATCTTATAAAATTGCACAAAAAAGTTCAACAATATATTATTTTATTTATCACTTTTACCATAAAAATGCTAAAAAAATATATTGCTTTCAAATATATTAAAAAAAAAGTTGTTAATATGTATGAATATTTTTATTCTATTTAGCGGTAGTTTTTGCTAAAACCGCCGCTAAATGCCCACGAACTCAACATGTTGCGGCGGTTGCAATAGGAACCGCCTATTGCAACCGCCGCTAAATGCCCACAAGCTAGTCGTTGAAACCGCCGCTAAATTCCCAAAACAACTGATAAATGTACCTATTCAGCGACGGTTGAGCCTAACCGCCGCTAAATTTAAAAACTTAGCGGCATATTGTAAAAACCGCCGCAAAAACCGTCGTTAATCGTTGTTTAGCGGCGGTGTAAGAAAACCACCGCTAAACAGCTGCTATATGCCGGAATTGTTGTAGTGTGTGTTGAGCTCTTTTTTTTTAATTTCTTTTAAGGAAGTTATATTTTTCTTTCTCTATTCGATGGAATTAACCATATCTAGAATCCTAGATTATATTATCAGAATATTTGACTTGCAAATATAAAATCGAAATTAAAGTTCTAATTAAAGAAGTAATCAACCATAATATCTATCTGCTATCAGCTAGCTATTTTATCCAACTGCATGTTACAGTAAAGACATAAAATCTCCACTTAGGGTTACCATAAAAATTAGAGTTAATTTTCAGGAACCAAATATAGTAATATACAAGTAAATACAAATAATAGAGCTGAGTGTCCCCGAGTGTCCCCAGTCCCCACACTCCCTGGCTTGAAATGGAGATACATACCATATGTTTCTTTTGCTCCTTCCTTACTACTTTCTGCTTACTTGAGGAATCTGGAAAGTAGAACACTACAACTTCCTCCTTCTTCTTTTTTTTTGTACTCAACTTCCTTCTTCTTTTTTTCGATCAAAATTTTGTTTTCTTCTGGGTCTGATATTTTTGTTTTTGTTCAAAGAGGTGCATGGGTACTACTGCCCTATAGTTTGGGCTCATAATATACAAGCTCAATGTTAAGGCCGAGTTAACTGCAAAGAGAAGGCCAGACCAAAAACATAAAACTGCAAAGACAAAAATAACCTCTACAGAAAAAATTTGTATAACATGATATGAATGTAAAATCTGTCCAAAAATAACAAAATGAATGTAAAAGATAATAAATCTAAGTATAAATTATATAATTTAGAGATACAATCTATTTGCTAATTACATGTTGACTGGTCATATAACATTATTTTTCTTTTATTAATTATATGTAATTAAGACCGACAATTAAAAACATTAAATTACTACAAATTATTAGTCAACAATATTAGATAATCAATAAAAATTCAATTAATAACTTAAATTAGATATTTTATTTTTTTAGATTTCAAATATTTTGTTTTCAAAAAATACAAAGTTGGTTGATTATTAGTTCACTTGATTTTTTTAGATTCCAAATATTTTATAACTTTTATTATATACTTTATGTAGACAATGGTTATAGATATTCTATTTTTTATTTAGTCATTTATTGATAAAAAAAATTTAGTGACTATGAGTTTAATTTTTAATTTTTATTTTTAAAACAAGTCTGGTATCACTGTATCAGGCCACGGGAGCCGGGAGGGAACAGTTTTTCTCACAATTCTGAATTCCCTTATAATTTTTTGTTTTTGTTTATTTTTTTTTTTGTATTCGTTATTTCCATTTTGCAGAGACGACCAGGCGGGGACCGGACGCGTCGACAATTAGGGTTTGATGCTTTGATTCCATTGCAAATTAGGGTTTCTCATTCACGCCTCTTTCTTCGTCATCGATCCATCTAACCCCTGAATTCCATCAACTTTTCTTGTTTCTCTCAATCTCGCCATGGCGGATGGCTTCTGGAATCGACAGCAGCCGCTTCCCCCTTCCTCCGCTATGTTCAAGCGACCTCGAACTGATTTCGGTTCGCTCTTATCCCTCCTCCCCCCGCCCCCCCTAAATCCCAATTTTGTTCATAGTTGTTTTCTTTTCCCGTTAAATGTCACGTATCGTCACTCAAAATTTCGTTTCGCAATTTGTTTGGATGCAAAAACTTGCAATTCTTTATTTCGGAGTTTGTTTTCTTGTTGTTGGATTACTAAGTAGTACTGTTAGGTTGATCTGTCATGGCGATTTTGTGCTTTCCAAGGAGTTCAAATTTTGTTTAGAGGTTGTGGTAATGGATGATGTATTGTGAATTGTGAAATGAGTAAGTGTTTCTGTTAGTTTTGCAAATCGAGAAGGGGTTTCCATGATGAATTGATGATATCTCATTTTAAACGATACCATGAGGAAACCGGGTTTTGATATTTAGTTATGTGCTAATTCCTGGATTCTTGGTAATTCCTTAATGGTAATCAAACTGGTGGCCGGCTTTGTTGGTATGCGATGTATCAAAACTCAAAAGAGTATAGCACCTGCAGTATGTAATTCGATTTACTATTGTTTTAGTTGAAAGTGGTCCCTGAGATTGGGCCTTTGCACTAAAATGACCCTTGAGATTCTAATTGCACTACTTTAGCCCCTGGGATTGAACTTTGGGCACCAGAGTAGCCCCTGAAGCAATTTTCGGCAATGAATCAACACCAAAATGATGATCTAGCACAACCACTATCACTAGGATTAATAAAACAATACCAATTTTGCAACTAGAGCCCAATGAATCATAAGCAATGGCATATTGATCAAAATGAGATATTGAAACAACTAAGAATTTTTAACATATATTGATCAATACGACGTTGTTTTATTAATCCTAGTAGTAGTGACTGTGCTAGATCATCATTCTGGTGTTGATTCATTGCAGGAAATTGGTCCAGGGGTTACTATGGTGCTTAGAGTTAAATGTCAGGGCCCAAAGTAGTGCAATTAGAATCTCATGGGTCATTTTGGTGCATAGGCCCAATCTCAGGTTATTTTGTGGTCATTTCTGACTTTTGTGCATGGTGAATTGGTAAATACAAGTTTTTGACCTTTTAAAATTTGGACTTGATGTAAGAACACAAAGGATCCCGTGGAGCTTTGAGTGTATTTCAATTCTGAAAACGAATGAGCTATTCTAAACGGAACAAGTTGGACAGACTAAGAATATAGATGTTGCTGCCTGTTGTCTGATAGAACAAGCATTTGCTAGTTTGGTTGTTCCATTAGTAGTTTGAACTTCTAGAAGGTGGAAGGTGCATCTTGCAGAATGGTCATCTTATTTTTAAGAGTATTGTGCATTATAATTGTGGGGCACATGTGCCATTTAGTTTCTCGAGTCATAATTTTTAGTTAGATGTGGTATTTCAGTGTTGTTGGTGCTTACCATAGTAGGAAAAGTTATGGTGGTTGATATTGCGAATATATGCAAACTGTTTTTTGTTAGAGACGGTGTGTGCGCTTCACCTTTAGTTCTTTTTGTAAGAGAAATAAATTGTAAGAATAGTTTTTTTTTTTTTTTTTGGATGCAGAAATGTCAGCTTCTGGTCTGACTCCAGGTAATGAGATGCATAATTATATAGCTCGAGATGATGACCGTGCTGGTAACCGGATGTTAAAGGACACAAAAACAATCGGGTCTGCTTATGATCGCTACCTTCAGAGTGGAGGGGTAACATATGAAACCATTTTATTTACATGCTGCTTTTCTGCTTGCATGCACATCCATTGCTAGTTTGTTGAAAATATATGTCATGTTTTACTTTCAAGCAGCTTGCATCTTTTAATTCTGGTGGAGAAACTAGTACAATTGGTAATGTTGGATTAGGAAGAGGTGTCGGTGGGTTGCCAGGCCCTTCGCTAGCTGATACTTCTATCATGGGGCGTCCTGGGGGTGGTCCCCCTGATATTGCACGAAATGGACGGAATGCCAATTATGGTAGTCAGTTACCAGTAGATGCAGTTTCCAGGCCAGGACCTGAGACAGTACCTCTACCACCAGATGCTTCAAGTACTTTATATGTTGAAGGTCTTCCGTCTGACAGCACGAGAAGGGAAGTGGCCCGTATCCTTTTGTTGTTGATTCTGATTTCCAGGACATGTTTATGTTTTATTTCTCGTACCTTTATCTCTCTTCCCCCCTCCCCCCATTTTTTCTCTCCTGGGCTTCATTTATTTTAATTAAGTTATTCAAATTTCTTAATGTCATCTTTAGATATTTTCCGTCCTTTTGTTGGATATAGAGAAGTAAGACTTGTGAGCAAAGAATCCAAACGTGTAAGTGTACTCTGTAGCTTGTCTGCTTTTCCTGTCTTGGTTTGTCACTATTCTGGTAATTTTTTGAAAGTTCCATTATGCTCTTTACGCTGAAATGCCCGGTCATTGCAGCGCGGTGGAGACCCTTTAATCCTTTGTTTTGTGGATTTTGCAAACCCAGCTTGTGCAGCTACTGCTCTGAGTGCCTTGCAAGGTATCATTTTGTTACCTGCTGTTATATGAGATTGATTTCATGTGTTTTGATTATGTAAATCGTCTAATATTCAGCCTTCTACGTTAATATTAAGTAGCAATAAGTTTTTAATACTATGTTTAAAATTTTGAATAAAAAATAATTTAATTAATTACAATAATTCTAAGTGTACACCTATTTTTACCAAGTCCAACAAAGTCATTTATTCTATACTAAATAGAAGATCATCTCGATGTCAAATAGAAGTTCGTATCTATGCTATTTTTTATGTTATTTGACATCGAATTAGTCTTCTAATTGACATCGGAATAAATGACTTGGTTGGATAAAAAATGTGTACACCTAGGATTACCCTATTAGTTTATTTATATTGAAATTCGATAAACAACTTCAGAAGTATGAGATGCTTATTTGACTGATGAAATTTCTTTATGTTCTATTGAACTATAATGATTTCATCTTGAAAGTTACAGTGGATATCATTACTTCAGATTTTAAGATTCAACTATATATTGTGCAACAAAGGAGTGCCAAGCACAAACCAATTTACCATCCTGCACACTACTATGTTTTCCTTGTCTGCTTGATTGGAATGCAATCCTGTTCTTTAAGGTAGTGTTTGTTTAGGGGGACTGGGATAGAAACTAGGGAACTTGGACTCAGTATACTGGTTGATGACCAAAGACCAAAGGCTGGAACTAAAATTTTAATCTTTGTCTCCAAAATTTTAGTTCCTTCCGTACCTCCAGAAAGTGGAGACGCAGGGACTAAAATTTTCGAGGACAGAGACCGAAACTTTTCTAACTTTTTTAACTCAAGTATCCTCACTCAATATTAAAGTTTCTAATACTAACCTTTGTCCTCTATTTCCCTTGGTAAATTTTAAACCAAATGCAATAATAAACTTAATTTAGTAGTAGGCTAATGGTATGGCTTTATGCCTTTACCTCTGCATCGCGGTCATCAAATATCGTGAACTTTTTTAAATTAGCCCAAACCCCAAAATTCTTTCATTTTAGTGTAGTAGGCTGTTAGTGATCAGTAGGTACAGGTACTTGTGGTATTCGATATTCAGAGCTAGTATGTTTGGATACGGTGGTTTATGGTTAATGCTTTCTTCACTCAATTATGCTGACCCTGGTTGGATGGCACAGGATATAAAGTTGATGAGCTGAATCCCGAGTCAAATCACTTGCGGCTCCAGTTTTCACGGTTTCCCGGCCCTAGATCTGGAGGTGTTGGACCTCGTGGCAGCAAGAGGTGAGCTGGTTCAGCTAAGGCATTTAGTTTTTTATGCGCATGATATTGTCCATGTCGTTTGTACATCATCTTCGCGAGGGTGTGAGTGTTGATCGTTAAATGGTTGATGCATGCGAGTTTGGTTTAGTGTCACCCTCGCGGCCACAGTCACGAATAGAGCCCCTTGAGACGCACGTAAAGTATTTGACACGCAGAGTAATGAAACTCCCAATTGCATTTGAGCAAACCTAACAGACAGATTTTGGGGTGGTCATATAGCCAAATACCAGTGTTGTATAAATATTGTTAGTTTTAATCTGAACCAGGATTTCTTGTTAATCCTAGCATTTGCTGAGATTCCTAAATAAAAAATCTATTTTCTGATTGTTAAATAATTTGGCTATAATCCATCGTAAGAATTGTTTTGGGGTCTGGTTTTCTTTTTGTTGTCGTCTGGTGTGTGACTAGGTTTTCATTTTTAATATTCATGGAGAAAAAAACGAAGGAGAAAATAATGAAAATTTTTGGTTTTTTGTTTTATTTATTTGTTTGTACAAAATCTTAAAAATAAAAAATATTAAAAATGAAAATGGATTATAGATCTATCATTTGCCTTTTAGTTTTTGGACATATATCATTTGCCTTTCAAAATAGTACCCGATGTTCTACAATCACTCTCGGGCTACTTGACGTCTAGTTGTTTTGGGCCTACTTTTCGGTCTTCAATTCAGTTTTACAAAACTTTTTTGGTTGGAGTGGCAAAACTATTTTATCTTAATCTTATTGGACCTTTTTTTTTAATGAATTTTTAGGTCTCAAATACATTCTTTTACTTTTCAGGCCGGTAATCCATTTTATGTGTCAAACAAATAAATGAAATTATTTAGTTAGTTGGGCTTATGGGCTAGATCAGACAATTGAAAAGGAGATAACCACATGGCTCAATTGTAGTTTTTTCCTTTATGTCCAAAAACAAGGCTGTAGTTCTTGTGTTCTTCCTCTTTGGGTTTGTAAGTCTTAGGTTTGTGTATTCTAATGTTATATTGTTCTCTGAAAAAAAAATGATAATAAAAAATAAGTAAATAAGTGTCTAAAAGTTAATAAAAAGTTTATCACAAAAAATTATTCTATTTTATTGTCCCAAAAAAAACTATTTTAATATATCATGACATAAATATTATCTTTTTTTTTATATATTTTATCAAGAAAATAATATAGAAACCAAAAATGGTTTCTGGTTTCCTTGTTTTTATGAGGATAGTCACATTGTTTTTTGAAAAAAAAAAGGGGGGGGGGGGGGGGGGGGTTTG
>JASCZI010090684.1:116254-144082 GCA_036250425.1 Stylosanthes scabra
GAATTAAATGAAGAGTGTGTAAATTTTTTAAAAAAATTATTAAAAATAAATTGATATATTTTTCTAGATAAAATTTCTCTCTCTATAAGAATGAATCTTCATCTCTTCATCAGTTCATCTCTTCACCATAGGAAGTACCATGTATCTATCATGATGAACTTTATTTCATTTCATATTTTCACCCATTAGACCGAGACAAAAGTAGGAACCATGTCTAAAATCTAAATGGTTCCAGAAGATGATAGCTAGGTATGAAATAAATAAGTTATCCAAAATATTATTGTGTTTGATTTATTATTAATAAATACACTAGAAAGGCTACGTGGGGTTGATGTACATATAATAATACTATATGTGGTCGTGAAATTATATAATAATAATAAAAATTAATTTATATGCATTATTGTATATTTTTATACACATTATTTAGCAATACGAAAAATATAAATATTAGTATAAAAATTTATAATTTTTAATGTTAATATTTATATTTTTCATATTATTAAATGATGTGTATAAATATATATAATGATATATATAATATTATCGTAACAATTGTTTAATTTAATGGATTTAGTTTCAGAAATGGACAAGGACAAGCCACCACCAGAGTGCTAAACTGTTGACCAAGGTAACATTTTTTAATAACTAAGTATAATAGATTAGATTAATAGTTTAGAGGGTAAATAATAAAATAAAAAGGTAAAAAGTAAAAAGAGTGATATGTATGTGTCTTTATCCAGGAAAAAAGGGTATAATATGCAGAGATAATAATAAGGATGATGATGATTCAATGCCATGCAGAATATGCAAAGCAAAGGCGTGGACTAGTCTATGGTCTTAGATAGCTACTAGAGTGTCTCAGTTACCATAAATTCATGAAGAGAGAGAGAAAGAAAGAAAGGGGAACAGATTATTAAAATAATAATTGAGGCTGCTACAGTGCTACGGGTCATTTAGTGGTACATGATTCTTTTGAGTCCTCCAATTGGAAATAAGTTTTGCGTGCACAAGTTACGCACCTAGCTGCCATGCATTATTTCACACTTTATAACATACATCACAAATTACATTCATACATATAAATACTAATATTGTTTAATTCTACTTATCATTAGATTATATTTTAGATTTAGATAAATAAATATGCTATTTGTATATTCTTACAGAGTAAATTAGTTAGCTACTAATTAGTAATTAGCGTGGGGGCTCCATCATTAAAAGTTAAAACCAAAGCCCGCGCGCCTCACCAAACCCCTCTTGGCTCTTCCAGTCAAATTCAGTCCGGGAGAAAAACAAAACAATAATTTATTATAAAAAAAATATAAATAATTAATAATTTTTAATTAATAAATTAAAAAAAATATTTAAAATTATTATTTATAAAACATTTAAAATAATTTTAATTAAATTTATAAAAGAATAGAATATTTAATTTAAATTATTAGTTATTATTAACTAAATTTTTATTAATTATTATCTAGCATGATTGTTATCATATAGGACCATGGTTAATGAGTAATTAAATAGTTTGAGTTTTTTATGAAGGTGAATCTTAATTGTGAATTAATTATGACGGTGAAAAATGATTAAGGAGGGTAAAGAAAAGCAATCTATATAAAGGGAGTGGCATTGGGTTGAGAAAGAGCAAAAGCAGCCAAAGGCATCACAATGAGGTCCCTAATGGCCTCTTCTCTCATTATTCTTGCATTCTCAATACTTTCTTTAAGCTTCCCATCTCAAATCTTTGCTGATAACTACCTCTATTCATCTCCACCACCACCCAAGTCTCCGCCCTACCACTACTCCTCCCCTCCTCCGCCCCCTAAGAAGGCTCCTTACTACTATCACTCTCCACCACCACCACCTAAGAAGCCTTACTACTACCATTCTCCACCGCCTCCGCCGGTGTCTTCTCCTCCACCACCATATTACTACCACTCTCCTCCTCCTCCACCTAAGAAGCCTTACTATTATCACTCTCCACCACCTCCTGTTTCTTCGCCTCCACCACCCAAGAAGGCTCCTTACTACTACCATTCTCCACCTCCTCCACCAAAGAAGCCCTACCATTACTCATCTCCGCCGCCGCCACCAAAGAAGCCCTACAAATACTCTTCACCACCACCGCCACCATATCATTACCCATCTCCGCCGCCGCCCACAAAGAAGCCCTACAAATACTCTTCACCACCACCACCGCCATACCATTACTCATCTCCTCCGCCACCACCAAAGAAGCCTTACAAATACTCATCACCGCCGCCGCCGCCATACCATTACTCATCTCCTCCACCACCACCATACCACTACTCATCTCCACCACCGCCACCAAAGAAGCCTTACAAATACTCATCACCACCACCACCCGTTCACATTTACCCTCCTCATCCCCACCCACACCCACACCCTCACCCATATCCACACCCTCATCCTCTCCCAGTGCACCACTCTCCGCCACCACCAAAGAAGCCATACACGTACGCATCTCCTCCACCACCGACCCACCACGTACACCCTCACCCAGCGTATCACTCTCCACCACCTCCAAAGAAGCCTTACTACTACCACTCTCCACCACCACCGGTGCACCACCACTACCCTCACCCCCATCCCCACCCCCACCCCCACCCCCACCCGCACCCTCACCCTAAACCAGTGTACCACTCTCCTCCACCACCCTACAAGTACCCATCACCTCCACCTCCAGAGCATCACCACCACCACACTAAACCACCGTACAAGTACTCATCTCCACCACCTCCAGTTCACCACCATTATCCTCACCCAATTTATCACTCTCCTCCACCGCCTCACAAGAAGCCTTACAAGTATTCATCTCCTCCGCCACCAGTGCACCACCATTACCCTCATCCTCATCCTCACCCTCACCCAGTATACCACTCTCCTCCACCACCTTATAAGTACCCATCTCCGCCACCACCTGTTCACCACCCTGCTCCCTACATTCCTCACCCGGTTTACCACTCTCCTCCACCACCCTATAAGAAGCCTTACAAGTACTCATCTCCACCACCTCCGCCGTACAAGTACCAGTCTCCTCCACCACCACCACACTACATCTATGCATCTCCTCCCCCTCCTTACCACCATTAGATAACTTAGCTTACCACTCTTGGTAACTTTCTTTCTCTCTTCTTATAGTCTCTTCTTTAATTTACCAATAACTATTTCTATGAAGAAAATTTATGTGTAGTTAATTTTATCGTGAGGTTATTATTTTAAAATTATAATTATAATTTAATTAAATATATTATATTGTTTAAAAATTTTGAATAAATAAATTCATATAAAATTCATTGCAAAGTAATTATATTATGATGTAATTATATTATTATCATGAAATGGTCAATGCATATATATAACTACTTTTTTCAAAATACGAGTTTGTCTAGTTCAAGTTATTCCATATGTATAAAAAGTCTACAAAGAAAAAACATTTTTTCTCATTTAGATTTTTGGTTAGGATGATATGGACATGACATGCTAACAATGATACGGTCGGGTCTACTCGATTTTTTTTTTGCTTCTTTTTTTTTTTGTAGGATATGAAGAGAATATATAAATATGAAAATAAAGAAAGCGATAGATGGGGATTGAAGGGAACGAAGCGCTTCATAATAATACACAAAAAAGAGAAGAAAATTGTTATGCCAAAATGGAAGCAAAGTTTCCGCGTTTTGTCTTGGCATAATAATAATTTATTATTTCTATGATGATAGGATTGGTTCAAGTTCAAGTCATTTTCTATGCTTTTCTTTAATTTACCAATTATGTTTGTATTTTGACAGTTGTAAAGCACTGCTGCTATGCTCTCTCTATATATAAATATTAAATATGTATGCTTATTATTATGCTTATATTGTTATGTATATGGTCCATGCATTGTAGTTTTCAACCTCTGCTACATGGTTCAGGGACTTGTTAATCCAATTATATATAAAAATTAAGTTAAATAAAATATATTCTCCCATCTCTCATTCTCTCTCTATTGCTATAAAATTCCGCATAATAACATAGAAAAAGAGATAATCCATTTAAAAGTTAAAGTTCTTCAACAATTTTGCAACATATACCATTATTCATGTACTTTAATTTTACTTAAGGTTTAAACTCACGTACATATTACATTTATACATAACATATATATTTAGTGTATTTTGCTTTTTTTTTCTCTCTTTTAAATGAAAAAAGCCCACAATTTCATTACACTCTTTTTTTCTTTTTTAATATATATGAAGTGTTTTTAGTATACTCGGAAACCAGGTGTTTATATATTTTTAACCGTTAATCTTAATTAATTTTAATTATAAAATATATGTAAAATTAATATCAACGGCTAAAAATACAAAAACATCGATGTTCCCGGATATACTTGAAACATTTCCTAATATATATACTTTACACACTTTGAATATGTATGTGAATTATCATCATAATTAGTATGATTAAAAGTAATCTTTGAGGATTTTAAAATCTAATACTTTTTAGGTTCCTATTTATTTCCTATAATACAAAAACTAAGTTTAGATTAGCTTTTGCATCATATATAAACTTACGAGAAAAATATTGGAGAATGATAATAAAAATGTGAGGATAAAAATTTGTGTAGTTAATATTTATAAAGTACATAGAAGATATTACAATTGTTTCTCCCAATATCTAATTTTGATTTACTTAAACTTCTCTCCAAATTTCTTGTGAGAAGTGACATATTGGCAAAAAAAGTTATTCAATACATATTTAATTTATTATAAATATAAAATATTTTTTTACAATATAAATTTTATTATTTATATTTTATAAAAATTAAAATATAATACAAACATAAATTTTCAGGTATATATTTTTAATAAAATTTATATTTATGTCATTTATATTTACACCGAATAAATATGTATCAATAACTTTTACACTATGTTTGAATTAAGAGAATATCAAAGAAAAGAAAACAAGAACAAAGAAAATAGATGAAAAGATACATTTTTCATTGTTTGGATCAAAATGAAAAATTGGATGGAAAACAAAAAAGCAGTGTGGGTCCCAAAAAAAAAATACTCCTCATTGATGCGATGAAAATGAAGAGAAAAGAGGGGAGCTTTGTCATATTACTAATTTACCCTTGTGTTATCTCTCTATTATCATATTTTATTAATTTATTCCTATCACTACTATTTCTGTTCCCCCGAACGCTGCTTTGCACGTCAATCACTACTATTTAATATCATCATATTATATTAAAGTTAATATTATTATTATACGTTTATATATGATATTCTATATATATATATATAAATTTTCTATTATAATAAAATTTTATAAATTTAGATATAATGAATTTTACAATTATATTCTTTTTGGATAAATTTTCATAATATAAATTTTATGTTTTTCTACAATTGGCAAAACTCTTTTAACAATATTACTTTTTAAAAATAGGTGCCTACAATTTTTTAAAAAATAAGTGTAAGATAATTTATATTTAAAAATAAAATACAAATTATATTCAAATAACAAATATCTACTTTTTAAACAAATAAATTTTGAAGATTAAAATAAATGTATTTGAAATAGCTGGAACTATTAATAATAATATTTTTAAATATATGATAAATAATATATTGAGGATGACATCTTAACCTTCTGTTTTATTTAAATTTTATGTTTAATTGGGTATAATGACTTATAAAATTATTAGGTATTAAATTTTTTTGTAATTTAATACTTTTTTAGATGAATTATTTTCTCTCACACACCTATATGGAAAAATTGTTAAAATACTATATCTTTTTATCATTTAAAAAGTCAATGGTTATTACATCAACAAATATTTTGGTATTTTATTATATGTTTAGAAGAATTATATATAATTTTTCGTGACATGTAACAAAATAAAATATATATCCTAGTAACTTTTGATAATATTTTATCTTTTGTAGTAAACACATTTTACTTAAACTTTTATTTAAATATAATGTAAGAAATTATTTATATAATTTATTTTAAGCAATTTTTATTTGTTATTTTTTTTATATAAAATTATCCATTTATATTTGCAAGAGAAATAATAAACAGATTTTCATTAGTTGGACATCTAAAAAGTAATAGCGAAATATAAGTTAAAATTTTTTAAATTTTTTTATGGCTTAAATTATATTTTTTTAATTAAGATAATATATTAAATTTGTTAAAAGAAAAATAAATATGATTTTTCCTATTTTTAATAGAAATATGAGTTAAATGCATTAATATATTTCAATTTACAATTAAAATTACATAAGGGTATTAAGGTCATTTCACTATATCATGATTTTGCTTTTTCTTAATTTTCTTTTTATCAAAACAAAATAAAATTTTTTCATTATTTTCTTTCCATCAATTTTCCTTTCATTCAAACAACACATAAAATAACTCATTTTTCTCTTTATTTTCTCTTCTTTCATTTTTTTCCTCTTATTTTCTTTCCTTCCATTTTCCTTTGTGTATCCAAACAATGTGTTAGTCCCTTTCAAGAGGAACTCTATTCCATTAAATTGTGAGCAGCGATTAAGACTATATACTAAAAACTTCACAGAGTATCGTATATGTTAGAGCTTAGAACAAGAACTCCAAAAAGAGTCCGAAAAATTGTTTGTGATAGGGCTGTCAAAATAAGTAATAGCTCTTGGGCCGTTTTAATATACAAATTTTTAACTCTAACATAGAGATTCTTTTGATACAACATTTGACTCATAAAACGAGAATTTAAATGAGTATCATTAAAAAAATCGAATTACTCAGTCAAAATGGACCATAAATTTCATATTTTTCATCCAATATTAACTATTCTGTGTTTTCTTAATAAAAATGTAATCTAATCTAATAAATGAGTTTATGTGGGTTTTTTTTTTTTTTTGGTGTCATGAATTTACGGAGGGTTTGGTAAAGCTTTTCGACCAAGTGCTCCTGCTCTCAAAAAGCAGGAGCCACCTTTTTGCGTTTGGTAACTCAAAAAGCCAAGGAGCTCTTGCTCCTGGCTTTTGAAAGCCGGGGGTGCTTTTGAGAGCCTTCAAGAGTAGCTTTTCAAAGCTGGCTCTGGCTCCTCAAAAAGCAAAATGACGAATTAACCTTACATTTTAATAAAAAATCAATTTTATCCTCCATTAATTATATTTAATTTTATATTAATGCATTATATACTAACAAAAAGGTCGTCGTAGTAATTTATTACTTAAGAGCAACTATTAAGTAGATTTACTAAACGCGATATGTGTGGCTTCTGCTTATTGAGAGCAACTTTGAGTTATTTTACCAAACGGTCATCATGTGACTCTTCATTAGCTGCTTTTTGAGAGCACAAAGAGCTCAGCCGCTTTTTGAGAGCCATAGTATTACCAAACCAAGCCTACGTGTTTATCTATTAATTTGTGTGACTCTATTTTTAAGATAAGTAATTCTATGGTATGATTTTTTACACTAAACGTGTAAATAAATATTTATCATATGTAGTTTTTATTACTCTATTTCTTATGAATGAATATTTTTCATAGTTTTTTTTTTTGGACGTGGAATATTTTTTCATGGTTTGAAAGTGAAGGATGTGATAAATCGTTATTGACGATGGAGACGTAGCCCTACCTATTTCTTTTTCCTTTTCTCTAATGAGACAGGTGTTGCATTCTCACTTACTTGCTATGGAAAAGTCAAACAAATAAATTTATAGGATATTTATCAATTTCGGGTTCATTAGAAATTTTTTTTTTTTAAAGAAAAGGGAGAATTAAAAAAATAGGGTCGAGAAAAATGGAGAAAGATCCAAAGTCAGTTCAGGAACTGTACGGATAGCAATAGGTGTGGCGTGGATTTTTTTTTCTTCCCATTTTTATTTGAAAAAATTGCATCTTTTCGGTCTTATATATATCTCCATAAAACATGGTATGGATATTTTAAATTAAGTAATTAACACAACAAATAACATAATAATTCAATACAATTTAATATAATATAATACAATTCAAACACATTTTAATATACTCTTAAATATCCAAAATATAGAAAATAACAAAAGTTTTATTTTCAACATAATAAAATACTAATATAAATGAGAACATTATAACAACGAAAAATTCAATAAGTTCTCACAAAATTTTAATTTACTGTCTCAAAAAACAAGGAATATTTACTATTGTGAAAGCTACAAATGGATTAAACTCATGATGAGTTATATATCATGATGATGAAGACGTGAAGTTATAGGAGAAGGTGAGCCGATATTAAAACGAAAGACTCAAATAATTTCAGAGAACAGTGTGATGATGATTTTAAGTAAAATATATTTGTTAAATACAAAATAAAATATAATTAAATATTTATAAAGAAAAAAATGCTTGTAGCAAATTATTTAATTTTAACTACCTCAACAGTAGTATAAAACTTTTAAAAAATATTAATGCCTAATAATAAAAAGTGATGGTCTTTCCATTCTTTAATCCGAGTTGCCTTGTCAATTGGTAAAAAAAAAAAAAAACGTGCATGCCATTAAGGATGTGTTTGTTTGGAGTGAAATTGGAAGGAAGGAGAAGAAAAGAAGAGAAGTGGAAAGGAAAATGACTATTTTTCTTTATTTGGTTGGAGGAAGAAATGAAAGAGAAAATATGAATAGTGTAAAAAAGTTAGTGGGATCCACTGGAATTTTTTTCACTTCTACAATGGACGGAAAGTGAAGGGAGAATATCACATCATCTAATTTGTCCATATTAATCTTTTAGTTTTTAACACATTTTAAAATATTTAAAGATAAAATAGTTTTTTTTTATAATATTACATGTTTTTCCTTTTTTTTTTATTTTTCTTTCAACTAAACATATCTAATCAAAATAAAAATTTACCCAATTTTATTTATTTTTCTTCTTTTCTCTCTATTCCCTTCCTCTCTCTATTTTCTTCCCTTTAACCAAACGAACTCTAAAAGTGTGTTTGTTTAAAGTGAAAATAGGAGAAAGAAGAGAGAAAGGAAAGAAAGTGAAAGGAAGATAGAAGTTTTCCATGGTTTGGCTGCATAAGGAAGTCAAAAGGAAGTAGTGAATAGTGTAAAAAAGTATTTGGGACCACTCAAATTTTTTTCATCCCAAACCTGAACGGAAATGAGAAGGAAAACTTGGCTTCTAACAATATTCTAATATTACCCAACAGCTTTGGACACACATCTTATCACAAACATTATTATTGACAATTCAGATTCTAACTAAGGCCCTACCATCCAACATTTTTTTTAATTGTGCCACATGACCCATATGATCTAGTTGGTGAGTTTGCGATCCTCATATTTCTCTTTCATATATTCTTTGTCTATTTGTATCGAGTTATATTATTTCTATATCATATTTAATTATTTTTATATTATTATATGTTATATTCATGTGTTTTATAAATATTTTAGTGTTAATATTTATATTTTCTATATTATAAATAGAATTTATAAAAATATATATACGGTGATAAGTATAATAATACCATAAATATTATTTTATTAATGAGAGCCAGATAATCGATAAAGAAGTGAAGTTTTACCTATAGAAGAAGAAAGAAATAATGCATTAGTTAAAATCTGAAGATATTTCTGTTTTTTTTTTATGGGTTTTAAGATTTTGTGAAAATATGAAGATGCAGTATTTTATCTAAATCTTTATTATATCATGACACCAACAATCAAAGATTTTATGGACCCAAATTGATAACGAAAAAATAATATAATAATTTATTGCACATTTACCCGTTGAGTAATGCTAGAGAGCCAACGTTAGGGAGCCCATAAGGAGTCCATAAGTATAATTAGGGAAATAATGGGTGGTAAAAGAGGAAAGAGAAAAAAAAGAAAATTAATATTGGCTCCCTATGAGCTCCCTAACGTTGGGGACCAATATTTTCTCTTATCCAATATATAGCTCCTTCCTTCTGAGAGTATGAAGCAGTGTTAAATGTTAGTTCGGAATAAGTGAATTTTAATTAAGACTTTAATTTTAAAATACTTGATAAAAAAAATTATAATCTTATTCAATTATTTAATTAAATTTATATATTTAAATGATTTTTTAAATAGTAAATATTAAAAAAAAACTATTAAGAATTAATTATTAGGAGCCAATTAATGAATAGAAAAATCATTTTATTTTTTTTTTTACTTGACTTCAGTTTTTATGGATTTGTTAATTTCCTATGAGCTGTGCAGTATGAGCTCTCTAGCATAGTTGATTAAAAAATTAATTATTTTGTGAGTGTGATAATACACTACCATTAGTCTTATTAATTAAAGAATATTGATTCTCAAATTTTCCGGTAAAATTATTAAATAATATTTCAAATAAAAGGAAGGAAGTATTAAGCAGACTCTATTGTGTTGTTGTTAAACTCTTTAGCCATAACTTAATTACTTAACTTAACTTGGACGTGTTTTTCTTTTTCGGCCCAAAAGCAAGATGACTATATATATATATTAATTAAGTTTAATTTATGCCAAAACAATGCTGAAATTATGGAAGGATGAAGGGAATCAATTTTTGTCCCGCTTAATTAAGGCGTAGCCCTATAAGTCCAATACAGTAATGTTCGTTAATCAATTGTTTCTTCAAATAAGAGAGTCCAGACATAATCAGAGAGACACATACAATAATCATAACATACTCACATAACCATGTTATCAGACAAATTATTATTATAACTATTAATAACTACTACTATGAGTTATTAAATGATAAAGTATTATATATATATATATATATATATATATATATATATAGCTAGCTTAGCTTATATAGGAGTATAATTAATAAATGCTGTTGTGTTAGACATGGGATACATGCATGCATGTATGTGCTAGCTTAGAATGTAAGGTTTTATAAATACAAAGACTTTTTTGTTCTTCTTAGTGTGTGAATACATACAGATATTGATGAATGAGTACCCTTAGCATCGGGTAATATATTTATTTATTGTTTTGAATACTCAACAAATATTGAATCATAAAGAAGAGGAGATAAATTAAAATAAGTGAGACGTGATGACATGATACAATATATAGTAGGGTCCAATAATAACGGTTCCATCTATCATAATAATAATAATAATGTATGTTAAAGCATGATCCTGTTTCATATTTATGGGGACCCTCTTTGATTAATCTCTATAATTCTCGACCCTTTCTTTCTTTACTTGCCTTCAATGCTTATGTATGTCTTGCACACTTGATTTTCCCATCACATAAATTGAAAATAACTTGACCCTAAATCATAACGAATATACTCCGAATAATAAGATTTTAAAAATGAACAAATAAATTAATGAAATCGATGACCCCTGACATGAGACAAGTCCTATACTTCTGTTAGTTACTCCGTCAAATCGATTAATTAAAGGCCCACCAATAAAATTAGGTTAACGTAAATTTCATTGTACCACAAATAATTATTCATTTTTCCACGCCTATTCAATTGCCTAGCTAGACAGTAATTCTCATGTGAAAAAATTGTAACCTTTTATTTAAGGATTTTGGATTATTGGACATTTTTTTTTCTTTTTTCCTTAATTTATAAAAGTTGTAAAAGCATGGATACTAAATGGTATAAACAAAATAATATAATGCACACTTACACTTATATTTTCCATAATAATTAGCAAAAGAAAAAGAAAAAAAAAGGGTACTATTCTGTTTGTACATCTATCAATAAAATTTAAAAAGGACCTCAATTATAGGATCGGAAAAGAATTTAAATGCTTTTTGTGACGTTGTTTTGCGGAAATTTGTCAAAGCGCAATAAAGCAAATTGAAATTGAAAAGGAAATTAAAAAGACGAAAGGTAAACAAAAAAAGTACGGTATTAGGGCTAATTGGTCCAAACCTAATTAAACATCTATGTCTATGAAAAAGATGTGTTAGCTTCCTAAACCTAGCTTGCCTAAAAAATTAATTAACTGTTAACTTAATAATTCATGCTTTTCTTTTTTAAATCAAAGTCTATAATTTTACTATTATATACTTATTTTAAGGCCATTATACTCTTGGTAAAATAATCTTCATATAAGATTTGGTCATTTATGCTACAAATTTTAAAAAAATAGCAACATTTTTTTAAAAATAACGCTTTTATAATATATAGAAAATTTAACCATTTAATTCAATATTTAGTGGTCAAAATAAAAAATTTTCATGACACTTTTAAGATCTTCATGATATTAATGGTAGTATCCACCTTATTTTAATAATAATAATTAATAAATGCAAAATAAAATAAATTTTGGCCTGCTTTGGTTATTTTCTATTTATCTCTTGAACATTTTTGTTAATTAACATTTTAACCTCGCATTGTATTAATGATAACCTCAATATATATAGTCTTTTTTATTTTTTTTTTATAGTTGTCAGTACCATAGATTTGAATTTTGAAACTTAGTCAATCGACAAGTGAATTAATCACTAGTCTATATATGTAAAATTGAGATTACCGACCTGTATTATTGTTTATATTCTAAGAATATATAATAAAAAGATCTTACTTTTAAAAATGTCGCAATCTTATCCTATGCAATTAAAAATTACTTAATCATAAAATTTAACTTTTTTAAAAGCCACGCAGTCATAATCGATCTTGCTTCTTCAAAATAGTGTTCGTTTACACTTTACAATTTACATTAGTTTTTACCAAGGCACCTAATAAGAAAATACTTAGAAAAATATAAACCAATTACGAGTAATAATAAACACAAACTTAATCTCTGAGTATATAGTAATCTCATGAGTATATTTATTCATGCAACAACATATTAAATAAATATTTTTATTAAAATTAATTCTATATATTTCCATAATCTTTTGCATTATTTTCTTTTTAATAATAAGACAAATTAATTAAATAATAAAAATATGACTGCCAGCTAAATGAAAAGACTTATGGAAGTGATAGCTTAATGAACACATTGGACAGATCTCAATTGATTTTTGCCACATCTCATCAATAACTTAAGCCATGAATATGTGTGATATTTTGTCATATCGTATCCATTATTGTCTCCCAATTCATATACATACATGTCCTAATAATGTAGTTTTATTTATGTTTATAATTTAAATAAGAGTTATACAAATAAAGCAGCCATTAGGTGACGAAACTGATTATTAGCAACTTGGCATGGGAAGAATTATTATGGTGGTAAAATTGGAAACAAAATAATATAGTGGGAGATACTATGGGGTCACTTTACTTGATCTAAGAGCCATGTGATAATGTGATATATCAAATATCAAATATAAAGAATATGAAAAGAAAAAGAAAAACGACAAGCCATAAGAGGCTCAAATTACGGACAAATCAACAAATCTAAATTCCAAAAATTATCATACAAAGTTTTAAGCTTTTTATAAGCTCCACCAAATTGTTTCATTTTTTTAAGCTTTCAACAAATCTTAATTAGAAGATGGAAGAGAAAACATAATCATAATCAGAGGCGTTCCTATATTAGTTAGTTATTAATTGATCAATAAGGAATAATTAAACTTGAACATTTTAGTGTAGAGTTATTCCTTAACGCAAAATACTGTCGCAGTGATGAAATTGATGAGTTACTGGAGTAAGGGGGTAACAATGCAAGGTAATTGATAAGATAAAAATAAGTTTATTATAAGATGTGCCAATTTTATGAGTATGAGAATTAGTATTGTTGAAATTGCGCAGGTTGTTACTCTTAGAATGTATTTGGACAGGTTGAAAGCAACATTCATTTGGTGCAGTCAAGTTCACTTTGTTATGATTTGAATTTTTCAATCTTGATTATTTTTGCACATGAGAATGGGTCCAGCAAATGAATTTAGACGTGTTTATGGACTCCAGCAATTTGGTTTGGAGCAGTATATTCCTAAAGAGAAAGTTTAGGTTTCTCTCTCCTCTTATACTACCTATTATTTCCATAATTACATTCATAGACTCCCTATTAGTCCCCTAATATTGTTTCCGTAACATTACTCACTTCTAAAACTACCCATACCTACACATATTTACATTAGAGTTACATAAATTAGATTTTCATGTAGTATTTCCCAAGTCTCAAACCATGTATACTACTCTAAAAATTATACACACCGATAGTATGATACACTTTCTTTTTTTATTTTTACTGATCTAAGTGGAGTTCCTGATCCTCTTACAGATTTGTTTTTTGTTTTTTCTTTCAGTTTGAATTTTTCTTTGGGTAATCCTTTCAGTCTGAACTCAGATGATAATTTTGGTAATCAATAATTTGTTGTATCAACCCAAGTTATACCCAATCCAGTAACAAGACCCATTCTACTTTTATATTATGTTGGCCTAAATTCTAGCTAGGCCCACTTATTATCCCAAGATCCAGAGCCCAATAACTAAAGCCGACGGAGAAGTTTCCTAAGAGCACAATAAACATCTCGGGCCCAACTGACAAAGGTAAGGAATTAGCTTCAACCTATGACATATTGTCCAAAAACAAAAAAACCTATGGCATTATATGGTGAGTTTTAGAAAGCGCTACTAAAGTAAGTGGCGCATGAAAGCCTAAATTTACCTGACACAAACTGACACAGGTTTAGAGGTGATTTTAAAAATTTGTATTCTTCCTTGAAAAGTTAACAATTTATGTAGATGACCCCATGTTTAAATGCTTAATTTATACTATGTTCCCCATATCTATATTTATTTGCAGTTTTCTCAGTCTGAAATGTTTGGATTGGCCCATCTCTGTTGGCTCATGAATGCTTATTTCAGGTAGAAAAAAATGTGCTTGCTTGTAGAATTTTTCTTTTCAGCCCAAACCTCTACAAAGTAAATACTTCACACTTCATGAATAAAAATATTGTTTGTTTCTCTTTTTCCAATCCAATAAAAAATTTTCTATATCCGCCGACTCTCACAAACCTCTTCACACTGCACTGCGCAATGTCTATAATAATTAGGAACGTTGGTATTTTAATTGCTATACATTTTATGCTTATTATTTTAATTCTTATAATAAAATTTGAACAAAAAGAAACTTCATTTTTTATTCTATTAAAATACATTTAAAATTTACAAGAATATTCATTTATTCTATATTTTCTATTAACCTCAATTATTCCAAGTGTTTAAATTGTTTAGTTTTCAATTCTCATAATATAAATTACGTTTTTTCAATTACTCTCTGGGTTTTTCTTTTAATAAATTTCTTGGGAAATGAAACTCCAAACAAAAAAGCCATCAAATATTGTTTGAAAAACTCAAATCAAAATAAAAAATCATTCTCACATTAGGTCAGCCCATAACATTCAACAAGACCAAAAGCTCAACCTGAAAGTTTTACATAATAGCATATCTTTCGTATTCTTTTCTCATATTCTAAATCCACCCATCTAAAGGGGCTATAATTAAAATCTGCAAAAAACTGATCGTGGAGATACGGCTGATGTCATCACTTTTCTCACTCAGCACCTGTCATCCTCTAATTGATAGGTTGGCTGACACAACGTAAGGCTTCCATGCGCCACTTACTTTAGGAGCGCTTTCTAAAACTCACCGCCATTATATCAGGTAAAAAAAAAAAAATCTATGCCATTATATAACACTAGTAGGCTTTTCAATACCAAAAAAAAAAAACACTAGTAGGCTTTTAGCAAATGGAAAAAAAATAGTAGCCTTTCGAAAATATTTTCGAGAGTGTATAACGCTACATTTAAATGAAGTAAATGACTTTGATGAGGAAAGGAGAATGTGGTTCACCTTGTGATGGGTCAGATTTAGGGCACACTTCCTTTCTTCCTGGCGTGTCCAATACCACTTAGCTGGCACCTAAGTGTGAAGCAAGTTATTAGGTACTTTGTAATTTTATTTTGTGACCCCATTTAACAGTAAAAATTGAATTCTATCGTATTATCTTTTGTGATATATAAAAAATACCCAATTTGTTTTTGGGCTTTGTCTAATATGGAGAAAATATTTTTCGGATCTTCAAGCTCCAGAATGGAATATTCGATTTGTGTTGTTGTGGTGTGTGCCGTGCAAGTACAGAAATTATTTGTATTTTGGCCCTGGTTTATTTTAAATGGCAAATCGGATCGGTCTGATTCCTGCAGGAAGCATGATTTAGTTGTGCTTAACACAAGTGTGTGAGGTGTTGAACCCCAGTAAGTGGAGACAAGGAGCACCGGCGTGGCGCCAATGAAAGATCAACCGGTGATGGGGACACAAGCGTCGTCGTCAACCCACGGTACAGGGGTAACTCAAATCAGGCACTCGTTGGGAGGTGGCTATGCTGGAGTCCCGCGTCTCCCAGCTGGAAGTGGAAAATCCATCACACTTTGCTCTTTTTCCTTTTCTGGTTTCGTTGCTTTCATAGCAGTCCACTCTTGAACATTTAAGAGTGGCTGTTACATAACACATAATAATTAAATTAGCTTTCTCTCTCTTTTTCTCTCTCTCTCACTACTTTCTCCCTTTAATAGTCTCGTGGATCATTTTTCTCTTATTGCCAACTTAGCTTGGATTACTTCTTCATGTTCATGTTCGTGTAAAGCTCGAAACTTTGCATCTGGGCGATGAGGAACTCAACTACCCATTTATTGCTTCATTAAATTAAATAATTAATTGCCAAAATCGTTTATTAAGGTGAATAACCCATTTTGCGAAGCCAGCCCCTACAAATACAAATAATTCACACTATTTCACCAATTCAATATTTTCAAACCCACCCTCATTTTTTCAGCTATTTACTGAACCACCCTGGACCTTCAAGGTCCTGAATATTCTTTCCCCATACAAGAAACGTCCTTGTTTTTGAACCTTTCTTTGTTTCTGGGCTAGACTCACCCAAAAATGGGTTAAAGAAGATGAAACAAATTTTGAAAAACCCTCCATAATTGAATATTTTTCCCATTATAACAGTAGAAGTTACCAAGTAAAAAAAAAAAAACAGTGGAATTTGTTCTGATGAAGTGAGGTATGAAGTACTAACTGTGGTGCCATTCACCTTTGAGCTCGGATTTGCCACTTGAACATTGTTCATGGTAATGATACTTGGGTGTTGGGTGTTGTTGGAACTTGACATATATGTCATGTTATTATGAAATTTTGTTTTCAATGTAAAGTGTTGATCCATTTTTGCAAGCTCAAATTTCATAAGAGGAATCAGTTAGCATGAATTTGTTGAACCCGATGAAGATGAAGATGTATCCGTGGAATACTACAGAGTACAGATAATGAAGGTGGCAATTGGCAAATGTCCTGCAGCCCATTAATATCCAACTTGAAGGCCCACTCTCTGCCCGAAACAGTATTTTCCGGTGAGTTTTAGCCTGGGCTGCTAAAATCAGCCTCAATGGGAGGCTCGTACTATGAGCTTTGTTGTCATTCTTAGCTGTTTGACATGTGTATATAGTTGGTACTGTATGACATCACCTATTAACTTGTTAATGGCTTAAACGGTAATTTTAGTATTTTCTCTTTTAACCCCACTTAGTGACTGATTTAGAAATACCACTTTACAAAATGAGTGATTTGTGAATATTCTTTTTGTGCGGTCTGTGCGTTTTTTTTTGTATTGGTTTGTGCGCATTAATGTGGGGCTTAGTCCAAAAAATTGTTATAAGATTATAAGACGGGTTTTAATTTTGTTGTAGAGTAAAATGCATATAATTAAATTTATATGAATATTAGTATTTATTATTTGACGACACTTCACAGTTTTTTTATAATAGAATAAATTGCATATATAATTTCTGCGTCTCGATGATATATTTATACGAATGTTATTATTATTTTTTTCCGAATGTTATTATTTAATGAAACTTCACAGCTTTTAATATAACTAAAATTAAAATAACCTCGCTAATTTTTTAATAAAAAAGTTTGATTTTTTTTATTAAATGTAAGCTGCATCATGCACCGAATAAGGTTGAGAACTTGTTAGAATAAGTTAAATAATTAATTAATTAAGTTAAAAAAATAATTTTATAGTTAAATATGTTATGACATGTTATAAATATATAATTAATCATCCATTAATAGATAACATATTTATAAAATTTATAATAAAAATCATAGATATAGGGGTAATAAATCATTATTGTTAAAATATTCATAAAATCATTCATTGAATGAACAAAAAAGGGTTCGAAATTTAAAGTGAAATATAGAAAATATATATAAAAAAAAACATTTCAATTAAAATCTGCATGCTTAATGGTTTAATTCATGTTTATTGTTATGCAATTTAAGTATATTAAGGATTCTATTATAAAGACGGTAGCATTATGCGTGCTTCATTTCGTTCGAGCATGAAAGGATAATTTTCTTTTTACTATAAGTATTGACTGATTTAAAAAAAATCCTTATCAATTATGTAAAGTTTAATATTCTTTTTGTTAACATAAAAATAATTTTTTAACTTTTTTTTAGTAATCAATTTTTAACTTTGTTATTTGTTGGATTTTTTTCCCCAATAACTATTATAAAAAATGACATATTATATGAAAAAGGTTTAATTAATATGTGTTTTAACAGAACATGATAAATTTACTATTAATAAAAAAATTTAAATATTTATTAATACAAAATAAATACATTAAAAATTTAAATTTTTTATATTTTTAATAAAAAAAAATTTAATTTATAATATTATCATGTGTCCTTATGGCACATGTTATCTAAACCTATATAAGAATTATTAAGAATGATTATTTAACCTCTAACAAAAATATTTTCCTGCTTTTTTGTATTATTTTCCTGGGACTTTTTTTTGGTAAGATTTTCCTGATTTCTTATTCCTTGGATTTCGATTTCTTCCATCTCAACCAATTTCCAAGTCCAACTGTTAAAAGGGAACATGGCTCATTGCCCTATTCCAACTAACTTTCAGCCGAAAAAAAAAATGGGGGCAATTACTGAATTATAGAATTTACAGAGGCAACGACACAAATACAAACATCCCCGAGGAGGAAAACCAAAAGTTGCAAAAAAATCGGCAAACTGTTTGAGAAAGTACCAGCCTTCCATTAGGCTCATTTTAGAAGCTTCATGCTAAAACTCACCGTATTTTTCCATTTCCCCCATATGACTTCATATTTCACTATCCACCCAAAGAACAAGCTGAGTGTAATTATCATAAGACCTATCAAGCCTATTTGAGGGTAAAAAATTACGGCTCAAGAAAAATCCGTACAACGTGGCTTAGCCTTAAAATTGACAAATACTTGGTGTGTGGCACGCCTAGATGTAAAGGGGCGTGTCCTAAAACTCACCGTTCATGATGGATGAGAATATAAAATTCTAATTGTGTGGCCAGGAACTCTTACATTCTGTTAACAAAATATATAGGGAATCTTTCAATAATTACTTAGAATTGCAACTTGACCTACGTGTAATGATGGAAGATCATGAAAGATTAACCAGGTAATTTGCTGGGCATTAGAATATGATTAAGCAATTGGGCTAATAGGTTAAATAACATCTATTCTAGAGGAAAAGTCCATTTATATGTGGGGGTTAGGTGAAAGGTTTGCCCAAGAAGAAAATTTAAAAAATTCATAGTTTGTTAGTTAATAGATGATTAATAGTTTTTTTTTTTTTTTTTATCACCCACTATTTCTCTAATTATACTCATTGACTTCTTATGAGTTCCCTAACATTGACTCTCTAGCATTATTTATGTCCAAATTATTCAGTGGGTGCAGTTGAAAAAGGAATGCACACTCCCCCAAAAGAAAAACTAAGTGGAAGGTGACTGGTGGTTGGAGACTTGGTTGAACCAATTGTGCCTCTTAAACAGTGTCGTGGGGTGAGATGGGATTGGTTTGGGGTGGGGTAAAAAAACTGTAGCAAATGTCACCAAAAAAAAAGTAGTAGGTGGCTGGCATTTATTATTTTTGTTTAATGTGCAAAAAAAAAATCAACATAGTGCACTGTAAAATTTAATCAACTTCCAAGGATTTTTTATATTAAAATGATATTTTGCTCTAACGATAAATATCAATCCTAAACCGATTATAGTTTTAGGGTATAAAATATGAGTTTAATTTTTTAGTTTACTTTTATAAACAAAATAAATAAATTGGATAACTTGTTTAACCTGTTGAGGTTGTTGTAAGGATCGATATTTAAAAATTTGTAGTTAATGAATAAAGCGGATCTAAACGGATAAGTTAAATGAATTGGGCTAACACCATTTTATTAAAATATAGTATTTTAAAAGTAAAAAATTACAAATTTGATATAAATGCGTTATCATATTTTATTAATTAATTTGATCAATTAATTTTTCAAAATTTATATTAATTCATCACTAGATTTGATTCATTAATTTAAGAAAAAATAAGTGGAAAAATACTGGATTAAAATCCAATTTTAATATTATGTAATAAATATAAGGTGAATACTACGTTACATTTTTTTATTTAGAGGATAATTTATCATTTCTAACTTATTAGTTCACAATTAACGTAATAAATAATATTTTTTTTAGAGTTTAATATATAATCTTAATCAAATAAGGGTTTCTTATGATATCAAGTGTTTTTTTCTTAAAATATGAACAAATAATATAATATAATATTTTTTTTTCTTTCCTATCATATAAAAAGAACAAGTGATATAATATATCATTTTTTCATTCTATATGGTCATTCTAAATTTGTTACGGACCGGCCCAATAAGGCTCAATCCAATAATCAATAGCCAATTTACTTGGCCCATAGAGTCAAGGATCAAACTAAAAGAGGAAAGATTCGATAGGATCATGAAGAGATCATATCCGAATCTTAATCACCCGCTACTATATAAGCAGGGGGCACCACCCCCTCAAGGTACACATTCTCTAAACTCTAATCTCCCATATTAGTCCTAGAATCTCATAATCCTAATTCTGGGATTCTAGTGCTATTCATCCCTCATATCAACCACCTTCTTCGGAACCAGCCCTCGGAAGGAACACTTTCTCTCCCTCATTCTCACTGTTTACTCCCTCTCACAACTAAGGTCTATTGGGTCATTGTTTGGTACATCTGTGCTTAACATTGGCGCCGTTTGTGGGGAAGAAACTTTAAGAATTGAGCCGGGAGACGAAAGTTGAACCTGCAAGTCAAAGATGGTGGAAATTCCGCTCAATGACGAGCAAACTGGGGAAAACGAGATACCTCAGAGTACCCCGCTAAAGGGGATGAATCCTCCAAACCCGAATGTGGAGCAAATAGAAACCGCCCTGAAAGAGCTCCTTGAGAGACAGACTCGAGAAACAGCGATCGCTTCTGAAGCGATGAAAAGGGCGGAGGCCATGGCGGCCAGACAACAAGCCTTGTTGAAAGAGGCCGAAAGAGAGAGCAGGAATTAAAGGACAAACTCCAAAACAAGCAATCCTATATAAATAGATGTACATGATAACCTATTTTCACATCAATTATAATACACAAAACCTTTCACCATTATTTACTCCCTCCCTTTCTAATAATACTTAATCTAAAATTTTAATATATCAAATATCAAAGCCTATATACCAGAATTCTAATACAATAATTTTTACTTCTCTAAAATGCAAAATGATAAAAAAATAAACCAAAAGAAGGAGTTGAATCAAAGGCCATGGAAGAACAAATTTTTTTTTTTACCACACAGCCATAGTTTTCTTTTAATTTATTGGGCAAAAGAAAGAGAAAAATTGTGGATTCTATGGTACCCAACATTTTAATTTGGTAATTTCCATAGAGTGGATTCTATGGTACCCAACATTATTTAAGGGTATGCCACCTGTAGCTAAGGCAATGTCCAAATGGTTAATCTCTTGGCCTCTTAATATGCTGCACAAGGGTTCAAATTCTATAGAAAGAAGTGTGTGTTGGGTGGGAAGAGATTTGGAATATCTAGGACGGAGGGTTGTTTAATCCAGGGAAAAGAAAAGGTATGCTACCCATCTTCACATGGATGGTATGAGATAATTGGTCCAAAATCCAAATACAAAACATCTTCACATGGTATTAAATAGTTGGTCCAAATACAAAATGTGGACCCAACGCACTTAATCCCAAATTAAATCATAGTGGCAATCAAGGTGTATACTTTAATGAAGATGTTAAAAGTGTATTTATATGAAGATTTTTCAGTTTAATCATTGGATAATAAATTGAATGGTTAGATTTTAATATATATAAAAACGTCACACTTTTAAAAGTGTTGCTATTTTCTTTAAAAATATTACCCTAAAAACTAAATCTTCACATAAAAATAATTTTTACAGCATACTTGCCGGCTATCAATTTCAGCACAATTTATATGTGCTTGAAAAATATATTCTCATAGAGTAACAATAATGTTTTAGACTTTTAGTTTTTATTTATTTAACATGTCTAAAATTATAAAAGTTATTTAAAAATTATATGTGACATTCCTATTTACACGTTTGTTCCAGCAAAATTTCCAACAGTTTTTATTGCATATATTAAGAAAACTTAACCGGGATTTCAATACTGTAATTCAGGATAATTAAGTTCATCCCTTTTAAAAGGCCAGGTTAGCCTATTATAGCAAGGGATACAACTAATAACTCAGAAGTCATAACCACACTAGAATTTGCCACTTTTTTAGTTTGGAACGGAAATAATGGTTACACGACGCTTTTATAATTAAATTTAACTAAGTTTTTTTTATTATGTGTTTTTTTTTTCTCCTTCACCTCCATTTTCTTAAGTAATGTAAGCAATTTTTAAGTATATTATGACTCAGTTTATTTTTTTTAGATTTCAATTGATTTTTTAAAAAAATTATAATTTGATTTAATTCTATAATTTTGTAGTTAGTTATCTGTATCTCTTAAAAATAATATTCTTACAAAATTTATAAATATTTATTTCTTAGAACTGACTTCGTTAAAACTGTTGTTGCTAAAAACTCAGCCACGTATGAAATATACATATATTGTACGTTCATTACAACATTTACGTAAGATGTCGGTGGTTTTGGTGGTTTCTTCACGGCGTTTTTTTGACAAATAATTAACATTTGACAAATAATAATGTCTTCAAGATTGCCAGTAATTACCATTAATAATCTAAAAGCCACCCCATATTACATAACGTATTACACATACAGGTACGTAATGATGTTATCTATATATTTTTTCTACCAACGTGTTATTAATATTAGTCAATTTCCAAATTCAGGGTTATAAATTTTAAATTTAGTGTTAAAAGTTAAGAATTAAATACTTAGAATATAAAATTTAAAATAAATAATTTTGGTTTTTTAAAAAATGATATTAGTTGGAAAAAAGTAATTACCTAAGAATAGGAATACGTTTGTTTATAAACATAGGACATCGAGAAATAAATACAAATACACAAAATTATATGTTGTAGATGACACATAAACAAAAAATATTATATCTTAAAGTATTAAATGAGTATATTTGAAATATATTTTTTACAGAAAGAACACAAATATATTAATTAGACAAAGACATAACTTATTTTTATTTTTCTAGTATTATTATTATTATCACTTTTTTATAATTACATTTTTTATTATTTTTTAAATTTTGTTTAAGTAAAAATAACAATAAATTAGCCTACTAAGACTACCAAAAACACGACGATTTGCCACAGAAAATTGCCCTCGACGACTTCATAAAAGTGGCAAAATCAATTTGTTGTGCTACTATGCTGCTACGAAAACATACTTCGTGGCAAAATAGCGCTTGGGCTTTTTTAATTTACCACCATACTAATTTTTTGTGGTTGATTATTTGCCCTCCGAACAAATTACAATATTCCCTCCATTATTTTTCAATTTTTGTTCATTCTCCCTCTAATGAGTTTTCATTTTCATTCTTTTAACTTCCTAAGTCAAATTCCAAAATTTCATGCTTCTTGTTCGTGGATTCCCTCATACATCAGTGTCGTCGTTATTGTCACAAAAGATTGGTATTAATTTTATTTTTCGTTCTGCTTATTTCAACTTTTATTATTTCTTTGTTGCACAATCATCTCTGTAAATTGTTATTTTTCATTTTTTGATATTACTATTTGATGTACATTGAGGTTTTTTGTATGATTCAGTTAGATTCCATAAATCAATGATTTGGGCATACACATATAATAGATTATGCAGTATAATTATATTATCTGGATTCTCATGATCTTATTCGATATTGGGATATACAGATCCATCGTCCATGTAGGTTATGTATATTTGAATTTGCAATATATATATTAGTTGATTTACAAAATTCTTATTATTTAGGTATGGCACTCGATGAAAAATCATTTATTCAAATTGAAAGATCTAGGGTGAAATTGGTGAATTGGATTGCTATGAAGGAGAGTGACCTTCTTGTATGTTGTCCAAATCTCAAATTTGCTAAAGGGGTGGCTTCTCTCTCTCCGTTTACATCATTGTAACATGCATTTGATGTTGCCAAGGATGTTAGGTTCAACAAGTTCAATGTACATTCTTGGACGTTAGTACTCAATTAATGCACATCATAGATAAAATATTAGCATGTTTCATTTATCATCAAATAAAATATAAAATGGTAATACTAGATGTACCATTGTATATAACTGTACATACCATTTAGCAATACAGAAAAATGTAAATATTAGTACAAAAAAAAATATAATTTTTTGTGCTAATGCATACATTTTTCTGTGTTGCTAAATGATGTATACATGTGTATACAATAATACACACGTAGATTTATTCAATATAAAAATACTTATTTGTCGGTCTGAATGCAAAAACATGTTTTCTTGTATTTTCAAATCCCAAACCAACATAGTACGTATTACTCTTCTATAAATAGTGTGCATGCATGTATGTGTGTCACCATTATTCTTGGCTTATACCAAACACAACAGAGACATGCAGAATCAAGTGAGAGGAAAGAAGGTGGCAATGGCATTGACTACTTCACCATGTCATGCAACAACACAAGAGGAACAACAACAAGAGAAAGAGAATAACAATAATGGCTGCAACATGATGATGAACCTCTCTATCTCCCCCCACTGCACAGGGGAACCTCAACCCAATTTGAGTGCCCTCATTAATCACTATGTCCACACTCTAAATCACTTTAACTTGCGCAACTTGGGTACCCTTTAATTTTGAGTTTATATATATAGATTATTGCAACAAATTAAACTTGGTTCTAATTTTGCAAGTAATTAATAATATATATACATTAATAATGTGTTTGATTTAATTTGTACATGTTGTGCAGGGTACCCGACTAATCAGAATTTCAACTACGATGCATTGGTACCATTGCTACAATTTCACCTAAACAACGCAGGTGATCCATTTCTTGGGTGCAGCTTCAATCTAAATTCGACATCATTTGAAGTTAGTGTTCTTGATTGGTTTGCCAATTTGTGGGACATACCAAAGAATGAGTATTGGGGATACGTCACTACTGGTGGAACTGAAGCCAATCTTCACGCCATTTTAATAGGGTACGTCTTTAGTTATTTTTACTATTTTCACATTAAAATTTAGCCATTAAGTGAGTCTTCAATATAAAATATATGTTATAATATAAAATACATATTAAAAATAATTTAAATTATATATACATTTATATATAAATATTTAGTAGTTAATTTAATGGTTAAATTTTAATATTTAAATAGCATTTGTGTTGTTGTTGTTTTCTTCATTAATATTTTATAGATAAAAACTAAAAACAAATTAAAACGTGTATATGGATTATTGTTGTAGGAGAGAACAATTTCCTGATGGGATTCTATATAGTTCAGAAGATTCACATTATTCAATATTTAAAATAGCAAGAATGTACCGAATGCAATGTGTCAAAGTTGCAACTTTGGTGACGGTGAGATTGACTGCGCTCATCTAAAACATTCACTACTTGCTCACAAGAACAAGCCAGCCATCATCAATGTTAACATAGGTATTGCTCTTTCCTCTTATACAATAAAAATATTCCACTAATACTAACACTCTATGACAGCAGCAATCAAGACAAATAAGACAACTAAATTAACAAGAAACACACATATACTTTTTAGCGTGGAAAACCTCATCAATGTGAGAAGTAAAAACCACGGGTCGTCCAGACCAATGAAAATAGCTCCACTATAATCAAATGTGAGGTACAAGAGAGTCACAAAATATAGCACAACATGTACATAAAACCAGCCAAAGCACTAAAGTAACAAGAGTTACAAAATGAGATGAAGAAGATGCAAAATACCCAAAAATAGGGGCTGCTGTCCGTGGCCAATTTCTCCCTCCACAGAGCTCCAATAAAAATCTCCACCGTTCAAAACGAAGAACCAGATGAGGCGAATATTCTGTCCAAATTTCAAGCCGATCCAATGGTGAACGAATGAGAAGCTGATGATTGAAGTTTCTGCTGCAACAAAAATCCGAAAATGGCTTCTTCTTCTTTTCTCTCTTTTTGGCTGCACTACTCTCTCTTCCAAAATCTCACTAACTGATTGTGTTGCTTCAAGTGGGTGTGAGACACCCTAAAAATGTTGGGCTTGGGCCTCACATAGGAGACAACCCAACCCAACAAATCTCCCCCTTCTCGACTAGGTGGAGGCCATCGCCATCCCGGCGATCAAACAACATGTCTCAAGCTTTCCTCTTGACAACACCTTTGTCATCATATCAACACCATTATCGTCAGTGTGAACTTTCTCAAATTCCAACAACTTGGAATTCAACACATCTCGTATCCAATGATACCTAACATCAATGTGCTTAGACCTTGCATGAAAAATAGAATTTTTAGCAAGGTGAATCGCACTTTGACTGTCACAAAACAATACATAATGGTCTTGCTTGAAACCAAGTTCTATAAAGAACTTTTTCATCCACAACAACTCTTTACACGCTTCAGTTGCTGCAATAAACTCTGCTTTTGTGGTAGAAAGTGCAACACACTTCTGTAGCCTTGACTGCCATGAAATAGCTCCCCCTGCAAACTTGACCAAATAACTCGAAGTAGACTTTCGAGAATTAACATCTCCTGCCATGTCTGCATCAGTAAACCCAACTAGCAAAGGTTTCTCACCACCAAAACTCAAACTCAAGTTGGTTGTACCTTTGAGATATCTCAAAATCCATTTGACAGCATTCCAATGTTCTTTACCTGGATTTGAGAGAAAACGACTCATAATACCAACCGCATGAGCAATGTCTGGTCTAGTGCACACCGTAGCATACATCAAGCTTCCAACAGCTGAGGCATAAGGAACTTCATCCATGTCTTGTTTCTCTTTGTCAGTGGTTGGACATTGCTTCGCACTCAACTTAAAATGAGGAGAAAGAGGACTAGCAACACATTTGGCATCACTCATGCCAAACCTTTGAAGCACCTTCTTTATGTATTTCTCTTGTGACAAATAAAGCTTTCTGGAATTTCTATAACGAGCAATTGACATGCCCAAAATCTGTTTGGCAAGACCCAAATCCTTCATAGCAAAAAACTTGCTCAACTGTTTCTTCAACTCATTAATCCTGGAAATATCCCTGCCAACAATCAACATATCATCCACATAAAGCAAAAGAATGATAAAATCATCATCAGAAAACTTTTTCACAAATACACAATGATCTGAAGTAGTATTGTGGTAACCATGCTCCCCCATAACAGATTCAAACTTCTTGTACCACTGTCTTGGATCTTGCTTCAACCCATAAAGACTCTTCTTAAACTTGCAAACGAAGTCTTCCTTCCCTTTAACAACAAAACCCTCCGGTTGTTCCATGTAGATCTCCTTGTCTAAGTCACCATGAAGAAAATCTGTCTTCACATCCATTTGCTCAA
>JASCZI010090685.1:0-40792 GCA_036250425.1 Stylosanthes scabra
CAAGGGACATTTCAATATTCTCGGATCTCAAGGATTTCGAATTTATTTAGGGTCACATTTCAATATTCTCGAATCTCAAGGATTCCGATTTCATCGAGGGTTATAGAGTCCTTCAAATTTCCATATTCTTGTATCTCAAAGATTTCTATTTCATCGAGTGACATTTCAATATTGTTTGATATAAAGGATTCCTATTTCATCGGGGGTCATAAGATCTTTCACGTTTACATATTCTCGAATCTCAAGGATTCCGATTTCATCAAGGGACATTTCAATATTCTCGGTTCTCAAGGATTCCGATTTCATCGAGGGTAACAGGGCCAATCACATTTCTGTATTCTTGAATCTTAAGGATTCCGATTTCATCGAGGCTCATAGTGTCCTTCACATTTCCAAATTCTGGGACTTCAAAGTTTCCGATTTTCATAGAGGGACATTTCAATATTCTGGGATCTCAAGCATTCTGATAAGGGTCACATTTCAATATTTTCGAATCTCAAGGATTATGATTTTATCGAGGGTCATAGTGTCTATCGCATTTCAATATTCTCGGATCTCAAGGATTCCGATTTCATCGAGGGTCATAGGGTCCTTCACATTTCAATAGTCTCGGATCTCAAGGATTCCGATTTCGTCGAGAGACATTTCAATATTCTCGGATCTCAAAGATTCTGATTCCATTGATGGTCATAGGGTCCATCACATTTCCATATTCTCGGTTCTGAAGGATTCCGATTTCATCGAGGGTAAAAGCGTTTATCACATTTCAGTAATCTCGGATATCAAATGTTCCAATTTCATCGAGGGTGATAGGGTCCTTCACATTTCCATATTCTCGGATCTCAAGTAATTCGATTTCATCGAATGGACATCTCAATATTATCGGATCTCAAGTATTACGATTTCAACAAGGGTCATTGGGTCCATCACATTTCCATATTCTCGGATCTCAAGGATTCCAATTTCGTCGAGAGACATTTCAATATTCTCGGATCTCAAGGATTCTGATTTCGTCGAGAGACATTTCAATATTCTCGGATCTCAAAGATTCTGATTCCATTGATGGTCATAGGGTCCATCACATTTCCATATTCTCGGTTCTGAAGGATTCCGATTTCATCGAGGGTAAAAGCGTTTATCACATTTCAGTAATCTCGGATATCAAATGTTCCAATTTCATCGAGGGTGATAGGGTCCTTCACATTTCCATATTCTCGGATCTCAAGTAATTCGATTTCATCGAATGGACATCTCAATATTATCGGATCTCAAGTATTACGATTTCAACAAGGGTCATTGGGTCCATCACATTTCCATATTCTCGGATCTCAAGGATTCCAATTTCATCGAGGGACAATTCAATATTCTCGGTTCTCAAGGATTCCGATTTCATCGAGGGCCATAGAGTCTATCGCATTTCATTATTCTCGGATCTCAAGGATTCCAATTTCATCAGAGGTCATAGGATCCATCACATTTCCATATTGTCGGATCTCAAGGATTCTTATTTCATCGAGGGACATTTCAATATTATCGAATCTCAAGGATTCCGATTTCATCGACGGTCATAGAGTCTATCGTATTTCAAAATGCTCGGATCTCAAGTAATCCGATTTCATCGAGGGACATTTCAATATTCTCGGATCTGAAGGATTCCGATTTCATCGAGGGTCATAGGTTCATTCACATTTCAATATTCTCTATATATGAAGGATTCCGAATTCATCGGGGGGCATTTCAATCTTCTTGGATCTCAAGCATTCCGATTTCATCGAGGGACATAGGGTCCTTCACATTTCCATATTCTCGGATCTCAAGTAATTCAATTTCATCGAATGTACATTTCAATATTCTTGGATCTCAAGGATTACGATTTCATCAAGGGTCATTGGGTCCATCACATTTCCATATTCTCGGATCTCAAGGATTCCGATTTCATCAAGGGATATTTAAATTTAAATATTTTCGGATCTCAAGGATTCCGATTTCATCGAGGGACATTTCAATATGCTCGGATCTCAAGGAATTCGATTTCATTGAGGGACATTTCAATATTCTTGTATCTCAAGGATTCTGATTTTATCAAGGGTCATAGAGTCCATCACATTTCCATATTCTCGGATCTCTAGGATTCCGATTTTATCGAGGGTCATAGAGTCTATCGCATCTCAATATGCTTGGATCTCAAGGATTCCGATTTCATCGAGGGTCATAGAGTCTATAGCATTTCAATAAGCTCGGATCTCAAGGATTCCGATTTCATCAAGAGTCATAGGGTCCATCACATTTCCATATTCTCGGATATCAAGGATTCCGATTTCATTGAGAGCCATACAGTCTATCGCATTTCAATATTCTCGGATCTCAAAGATTCTGATTTCATCGAGCAACATTTCAATATTCTCGAATCTCAAGGATTCCGATTTCATCGAATGACATTTCTATATTCTCGGATATCAAGGATTCCGATTTCATCAAAGGTCATAGTGCCCTTCACATTTCCATATTCTTGGATCTCATGGATTCCGATTTCATCGAGGGTCCAATACAATTCATATTATCAGAACAAACGGATCCAAGTATGATCACCAAACTTTATGAAATCTTTATAAAAACTTTCAGGGAAATATCATTATGATATGTAGAATTAAAATAGGTCAAATTGCAAAACCAGATCAAAATGATAAAAACAAAGAGAAAACACTTCATCACCAAACTTATCAAAAGGTTCAAAACTCCATTCCAATGGTTCATAATTCAAAAAAAAAAAAAACAAGAAACGGTTTAATAAAAGAACACTTTACAAACACTAGAATTGAAAGAATATTCAATTAACAAAGGAATTGAAAGAAGCACATCTTAATTAAAAAAAAAAATACCTTTTATAACGCAGCAAAAAATCAAAACAACATAATATCCCCCATGCTTGGATTGGAAAAAGTAAGCTCCCTATGTAATTTTGATAATATAGAAAAAAACATACTTGGGATGCTTGTAACTAGATGAAAGTCAATGTTGATACTAAAATTACGGGAGATGCTTGATACCATAGTTAACAAAACCGGCTGCAACAAAGAAAAAAATTCAATCAGCATCTACCTTAAACTGATCTCTACTTATTTTATTAATTTAAAAAGAAAAATCTAAAGAACCATACTTCACTTGCTGAGGATTTATGAGCAGATCTCTCAATTTTGTCCGTTTGTGCCATGAATAATCACTACAAGTTGAAAAATGGGAAGCAAGTTAAGTTTCCAAAAAAATTCAAGGTACGTCCAAATTTCGGATATTATAGACAAAAAATGAAAATAAACTATATAAAGCTAACAACTAAAGGTATAAAAGATACTAAAATATACTAAAAATTTGGATCAATTAAGAAGTGTGATAATGGTTGTACACAAGAAGTGAACCAAGCAATCAAATGTCAAAAGATAGGAAGAAGAACCCAACCTAAATTTCCTTCCAAAAAATAATAGCAAATGTAGAAAGGAATATGGAATACCTAAACAAAGGCCAAATTGTAAGGAATAGTTAAGGTAATGCATTATTATTCACCATGGAAGTTACTTAGCTAGCAATCATAAATGACAACACTCTGGCAATTTTTATTAAGGAACCGTAAAATCTTTGACATCCAAGAATTGAGGGGCTTCCAAATTTCAGAGTTGCACCAAATTTGTGAAATGGAAAAAGGTGAAATTACCTCCACACTTTGAACTTTTTAAGAAATACAGAATTCAGTTTATAAACAAAAGTAAGTAAGAATTGCTTACTATTCTTTCATGTTGAATAGTAGTCTTAGTAATGTAAAAATCAAGAGTATATATAAGCTCCATATCCGGGCTGCATTGCAGATTAAAAACATGTCAGAGTTTGGGCAGCACTTTATAAAAACTAAATAATTAAGATAATTCCAGTATTGGATAATTTTTGGCAACTGAACTTACTGAAAATAGATTTATCTAACAAATTGTTAGGTTCAAAGTTGATTTTATCATTTAATCTAATTGCTTCAAATCAGATCACTTGTATAAAGTCTATATACCCTATTAAATCAAATAACTTCTAAACATGTTTTCATACAAAAAAGTCAAATAGGAGCAGGATAGACAAGGCACAACCTTAGCTTCAAATGACACAAGTATTTGACCCAATTTCATTTGGATAGAACCTGCACGGGAATATACATTATTGCATGTTGTGTATATCTAAAAAAAGTCAGACATATAAAGTGTGAAAAACCATTTAAATTCAAATGCATTCTTTCAAATCAAACTGCCCTTTAGATGGTCACAGTAAATTGGTAAAACAAAGCAGATAACATGAAATCACATAAAGCAAAGTATTATTGATTATCTCGGGTGGAAAAAAAGGAGAAGTGAAAAGGAAGAAAATGGTAAAACAGATGCAAGAGAAGATATGTAGTGAAAAGCCCAAGAATGCTACCTCTCGAGCATTTATGTTTCCCATATTAAAAAATATCTTTCCTACCTACATTAAGAGATTGTCAGAAATGTGAAGATAACAACTTCCACACAGCTCCTAGAAAAAAGAAACTGAGATAACATATTAGCAAACCTGATCAGCCATAGCAAGAAGCTCTTCGATCTCTTTTGCTTGCAACCATCTGAGTTTACAGGCATTATATGATTTTTTAAAAAAGAAATAAAAATTAAAAACAGGTGCCATAGAAAAAATTCTAAACATTTTAGAGAACACTTCTGGTTTTATCCAGAAAACACCAGCTACTTACTGATAAATTGTTCTTCCAATAAATTCATCGAAAAAAGAAGAAAACAACCACAGGAATCATCAAAGGTTCAAACAAACCACAACAATCACCATAACAACCAACTAAAATCAGAAAAAATGAGAAAGAAGAAAACAGTAATCATCAAAGATTCAGACACAACCACAACAATCAACCAAAATCAGAAGGAGAAAAATGAAATAGAAGAAAACACCACAAAAATAATCATTCAAGATTTAAACACAACCACAACAAAGTCATCAAAACAACCAACTAAAAAAGCTAAGGAAAGAGACAAAGAAAGCATCCAAGATTCACACAACAATCAACCAAAATCAGAAAAAATTGAAATAGGAGAAAACAACCAAAGAAATAATCATTCAAGATTCAAACACAACCACAACAGTCACCAAAACAACCTACTAAAATCAGAAAAATTGAAAGCTAAGAAAACAGACAAAGAAATCATCCAAGATTCACAAACAATCAACCAAAATCATAAAAAAAATTGAAATTAAAGAAAACAACCACAGAAATAATCATTCAAGATTCAAACACAACCACAACAATCACCAAAACAAACAACTAAAATCAGAAAAACTGGAAGTTAAGAAAACAGAATCTTGATTCACACAACAATCAACCAAAATCATAAAAAAATTGAAATAGAAGAAAACAACCACAAAAATAATCATTCAAGATTCAAACACAACCACGGCAGTCACTTAAATTTAAAAAACTGAAAGCTAAGAAAACAGACACAAAAATCATCCTAACAATAATCACAACACAACCATAGTAATAACCCTAACAATAAACCAGAGTCATAAAAATTGAAAGAGAAGGAGAGAAAGATGAGGGAGACGGCGAGAGAATGGGGCAGAGGCGCGCAACACATCGGCAAAGAGAAAGAGAGAGGATCGTAAGAACGAAGACAACAAAGAGTGAGAATAGGGTTTAGGGAATGAAGAAAAAATTTCGAACGGTGAGGAGGGGGAGAACGAGGAGAAGTGGCGAAGAGAGAATGGGAGGAGTTAACGCGAACGAAGACAGAGATCAGAGTCGAAGAGTGAGAAAGGAAAGGACGAAGAGTCGATGGCGGTGATGAAGGGAGAAAGAAGAAGCGGTAGAGGAAAAGATAAAGGAGGGAGGAAAGGAACCGTTAGGACTACGATGGTGAAATGGAATTGGCAATTTAAAATGTTAACAGTAACTACCTTTGGATAGTAATTAGTAAAAAATGTTAACTCTCTTGGGCCTTGGGCCTTGGGCTTGGCTCATTGTCATTATGCACTTCTCTTGTTCGTCTTATTTTTCGTCTATTTTTTTCTTTTTCTTAAATATATGCTTATAGCCTTATACATATAAATGGATACAAAATGATTTTCTTTTATAAAACTCAACTTTCTTCAACGTTCATCATAATTTTATTTTATTTTTTTGTTTTTCAAAGACATATTTTTTACAAGTGTTGAAATAAGTTAATTAACATACAAATATTATTTGAAACTTAATTTTCATATATTATCAATGTAAAAAAGTTTTACAAAATAATCAATCATATATTATCAAAATAACAAATTTTAAAACCAAATATTTTAAAAATCATTTAAACGTATGAACTTAATTGAATATAAGTGTAAAACGCATATAATTTGATTGAACCTCCCAAGAAAAAGGCTAGTATAATTAGAATAAAATTAACACGCCAAATTAGCAATTTATTTACTTGTTAATCTAAAAAGAATAAAAAGTGATTTTTTAGAAGATTTTTCATAAAAATAAAGTAATTTAATGTTTCGATATCGGAATACAACAATAGACGTATTTTTATTTGTTATGCTAAAATATTTTTAATGCCAATTTATTAAATTGAATACTTATCAATCATTAAAGTTAGATATTTTGTCAAGTAACTAATCTACTATTATTATTTTCATTTTATATAGTAGAAATATGAAATAAAAATAGATAAAGCGTAATGACATTTTTAACTATCTTTTCTAAATTGTCATATTACTTTTCATGGGTATTTATGTCTATTCATTAAATTGGACACTTGTTAACTGTTAAGGTTAGACACTTGTCAAATAACTAACATGATACTACTTTTTTCATATAGTGAAATAACATTTATCAAGTAACTAACCTATTACTACTCCCTTTTTATATAATAATAATGGATAATGGATTTTATATAGTAGGAATATGAAATAAAAATAGATAAAGTGTAATAATTTTTTTAACTATCCTTTTTAAATTTTCATATTACTTTTCATCGGTATTTGTTCATATTAGCCCAATTAGCCTAAGACCTTGGGCCCAGCCCACTTTGAGAACCCCACATTCATACGACTTGTTGGAGAAGTCGTACGCATCACAGCTCAGTAAAGCCGACTTCTACATGTCACGAGGTAAACAACCCGACTTGGGACAGACAAAAAGGAGTTACAACCAACGGAGAGCATTTGGAACTGTCTCGGGCAGTTCCCCTACGTGGATGAGAAAACATCTCCGTAACCAACTGCACCTGGTAACTGCTAGGAGAACACATTCTCGATAAATATGACAATAAGGTCATATCATCACGTAGATAACACTTACCCAATTTTACTCTCGACTAACCTGTTTGGAACTCTTACTGACTTAAGCATCGGAGTGCTTTATAGGTACACCCCCCAACCTGTTCCAGAGGAGATCACCAAACATTCACGCTTTGGGCTCTTCAAGAGGCAGACTTCTGAATTCCTATTGTAACAGTATTTATATTTATTTTATTTTATATAAAAGTTAATACCAAGTTAAACATGCATTAGATTTCAACCATTTCATTCTTCTTAGATATTCTATGTCAGCATTTTTACACATGTGGCACTATTTCAAGATTGACCAATCATTTTAAAAAAAAAAAAATTTTTTTTTTTTCAATATCCCCTTTAATCAATTAAATTTCACATATTTTTTTTCAATAAAAACATAAATTACAATAAATATTCACATTAAATGTATCATAAAAATAATAATTATAAAAATTATAAGTTACAGATATCTAAATTTCATATTGTTTAGCCTATACATATATTATATAAGACTATTATTATTATTATTTCATCTCATAATCCCCTACAACAATTACTTATACCTCTTTCAATCAAGAATAGATTTATCCCAACAAAATATTACTATATTTAGGTATATCATGAATATAAAGTAAATTCCTAATTTTATATTACAATTTCCATTTTTCATTTTTATCTATTTTTATACATTTTATTCTTTTATTATTATTTTTTTGAAAAAATAAGAGCACCTCAAAATTATATTATGAAGCACAATCCTCTAAAAGATATCAAGAAATAGACAAATATTATTTTTTTCTTCATACATTTTTTTATAATAAGATAATCATTTTCGTAGAATTATATTTTAAGATATTTATCTCATATCATGTATATATCAGTTTATCTTTCATAACTTAAAAAGACACAATACGATATTAACCCACTTAATAAATTAAAATAATCATATTATTCAATTGAAACTTAAAATATATAATAAATGAAATAAAACTCACATTAAAAGTGTCATAATAATAATAATTATAAAAGAAGTTACAAAATATCAAAGTCCACACTGCTTTAACTTGTATATATTGCAAAAATCTCTTATGATAATTAATGTATTTCACAAAACTAATTGCAAAAGATCTCAAACACAAATTGATGAAGCACCATCATTTAGCAAATATCAACAAAGACATATATGCTTGGTTAGTTCGGTTCGTTTATGAGAGACATACATATCAACAAATGAAGATGAACCATTTTATTTGAAAATAATTATATTGAATTATAATGTATTATTTTCTTTCCCTAATAAGGTATACAACAACAAGACTTAATGCATTTTAAAATGATTTTACAGAAAAGAAAAATCTCTTATAATTGTTATTTTTATACCTTTTCTATTACTATATAATACATTTTTAACAATAGTACATGTACACCTCTTTTTGGTGTACACCTCTATTCAAGTCATAAACGAACAGATTTTTATATATACAACGAACATGTTTTTATAGATGACACGAACACGTTTTAAAACCTGTTCGTTTGCTTTAAAAACCTGTTCGTTCTAGTAGTAATATTATGTTCGTGCATGAACAGAAATCTATGTATATAACGATCATGTTTTATAGTTGACACGAACAAGTTAAAAACATATTCATTTGCTTTTAAAAACTTGTTCGTTCTAGTAGTAAAAACTTGTTCGTTAAGACTTGGATAGAGATGTACACCAAAAAGAGGTGTACACCAAAATTAATTGATACATTTTTTATAATTATATTTTAAAATCTTAAAATTCATACTTATTAATACAATTTTCTATTTGTAGTCCCTTTTCAAAATTTTTTACTCAAAATAAAAAATTCAACGAACACTAAAAAAGGTTCAAAATGTTATATGAACAAATTATAAAAAAAAAGAAACTTAAAAACAACTTCTTAAAATGACAAGGAACATCGCTACATGTAACATGATTCACAAATTAAATTCAGAGTTTTGGTACCAGCATGAAAAGGATTTGGTCGAATAATTACGGAAAAAAAAACTATCAAATAAATATGTTGCTTTTTTTTTCTATTATAAAAATATTCAGTCTTCTTTAAAAAATCAAAATAAATCATAACTTTAATTTGTATTAGGGATGAGTAATCTTTTTACGTCCTAAAATTTTTAATAAAAATTAATATCGTCCTTAAGAATTTCTTCGTCTTTAAAATAGTTTATAAAATTTACTTTTACTTTAAAATTGTCATTTATTTTTTAAAACATACAAATATCTTTTTATTTTAGGCGGTTATATTTGACATATATAATAACACAAATCACAAAAAAAAAATCAAATTTACGAAATACATTTATATTATAAAATTAATTTAGAAAATACATTTATACTACTTTTTTTTTCATGTAATAATAAAGTGACACTGATCAAATAACTAACTTATTATTACTTTTTTTTATACAATGGAGGGATATAGGCGAATTATATTATTTTTATTCAAACATTATATATATATATATACTCCACTACTCCTCAGTGTTCAGTCCTGAGTCCTGGATACCAACATGGTAGCTGATTACCAAAAAATAAGTACAACTTAAATTGACATTTAATTTCTGTCCAAAAAAAAATTGACATTTAATTTGGAGGTTTTATTTTTGGACAAAATTTTTAGAGTTTGATTTACAAATTACAACAACCTTGGGTCCGTGGATTTGCTGGTAATCCAATATGCCCCATACATATTGTCTATGCCATTTATTTATTTATTTATTTATTATTATTATTATTATTACAATTTTTTTTTAGTTTTCCGTTTTAAAATTTAGATTTGCAGCGCATTCATACTCAATTTATGGTGGAAAACAAATTTTTTTCCTATTTGTAAAGAGTGTCAGACTGTCAGCTATGTAGTGAAGGCAAATGGGTTTTGAACTTGAATTTGATGGCTAGTTAATTAATTCACTCCAACTCTTCAACAACCAAATAGGAGTATCATTACTATTACATTTACAGCATCATAAAAAAGCTTACCTCAGCCTCTTGCCATGCTTTGGAAAAGTGCATGCAGTTTTTGGACTCCGAAAATGGTGTGTTATTATGTATCCACTTGGAATGCTCTTTCTGTGTCTCGTCTATGTCAACTCATTTCTTCTCTATTTTTTAATCGAATAATACTACGGAACGAACGTTAAAAAATTAACAAAAAATCAATAAATATAATTAAAAAAATAGAATAATTCTATTTGTACACCAAAATCAGCCACCAAATCAGCCACTAATGTATAATACATATTGAAATATAAAATACATGTGTAGTTTACTCATTTTTAATATATATTTAGTATTTCAATATGTATTATACACTAGTGGCTGATTTGGTGGTTGATTTTGGTGTACACCTAGCATTGCTCAAAAAAATAATGAGTGATAAAAGTAAAAAGAGACAAAAAAAAATAATATTAGCTTTCTATTATCTTTATAATTTTGGCTACCAAAATTTTTTTCTTTTAGACCTTAAAAAATGTATAGCCAATATTCTTATTCTTAGAATAATTAAACTGATTTAATTCAATATCAAAACTTGGTTTAACAAAACATAAATATTTCACTTATTAATTAATATTTATGATGTTAAAAACCATATATATTTGTACAAACATAAACAACTTATTAATAAATAAAAGAATAGAAAGCGCTTAAGTGTGATATATAGAATCATATTTTTTTTTTGTTGTTCAAGAATTAAATATTTTAAAATGATAGAAACTCACATGCAGTTAATTTCATGTAAAGTTGATACTTTATCATCGTTAGACAATAATTTAGTCAAATATTTCAAATCATCCAACGCTTTTAACAAGCAACTTTATGTGAAGTCGACTGCATCCAAGTAGTCACCTTTTAGTATATTTAGCTGCTAATTCTAATTATTTATTTCAATTTTAATCCCATTAATTTTAAGAATAATATATATATATATAAATAAAAGATCAATCACCGAAAATACTAAAATACCTAATTTTATGTCACTGGAGACGCTTCTAAAAGGAGATATATATATATATGGGTAAGTTATTTTAATAAACTGAATTGGCCTCAATATTACCAGATTACACCATTTTTAAATTAATGATCAAATTATATCATTTCTGTATTTTTATGGAATCTGTATCACCCTATCATGTTTTTTAGGATCCATGGCAGGGTGCCACAAATTCTTTGTTTTGTTTAAAAATTAACACAGGATCCGTGGTAGGGTGCAACGAATTCTGCTTAAAAAAAATTAGGTAAATTTTTATTTAACTAATAAGTATATTGCAATGATCCATGACATGACAAATAATTTTTTTTCTATATCTATTATGAATTTTTATGTATCAACTAAAAAATATGTTACATAATATATTCATTTTACGAGACTAATAAGTTGTTATAACAATAGTGTTATGGAACCATTACATATATAATATTTTTTAATATTAACTCTAAGACTTTTTCTTGTTATAATCGTGTGATATTTTAAGATAACTTATACCAATATTCTATAGATAAAAGTGGTAAATTAATTATAAATTCATTTCATTTTGATTAAAATTTGTGAAAATTTTAAAAGTTGTATAAAATCCATTGATAAAAGTTATGAAAATTTTAAAGTTGTATACAATCCATTTATAATAATAAATTAATTATAAATTTAGATAAATCAAACTAACCAATTAGGAATTGGCATGTCGTATAGGTAATTTGTCCTCTTGTTTAATTTAAAGAGTTTAGATAGAACTTACCAATATTTTGTATACAAATTTGAGACTTAAAAATATTTTTTTTGTGACTACTAGACGTAAGTATTACATGAAGAATATTATGTATTGAATTTATTAGGTAGTTGATTCATGCATGATATAAGGATAAAAATAATACAAAAAATATGATTTCTCATGTCATGGATCATTGTATATATACTAATTAAATAATTAACAAATATTTATTAATAAACAATTTCTTAAAATGTATCGAATTAAAAACGATATATTACAGTTATAAATCCATAAGTTTTTAAAATATTAGAAAAATATAATATATAGTGTATTTTTTTAGTTGATACATGTATGATATAAAGATAAAATTCATAATAGATATAACAAAAATAAATTATTTATCATGTCATGGATCATTGTAATATACATATTGGTTAAGTCAAAAGATTACGTAATTTTTTATAACAAAAATAAATTGGTAATTTTGGAGGCCAAAGAGATTAAAGGGGTAACTTGTCCTTGTTATAACAACTTATTAGTCTCATAAAATGAATATATTATGTACCGTATTTTTTAGTTGATGCATATATGATATAAGGATAAAATTCATAATAGATATAGAAAAAAAATTATTTGTCATGTCATGGATTATTTCAATATACTTATTAGTTAAATAAAAATTTACATAATTTTTTTTAAGCAGAATCCGTGGCACCCTGACACGGATCCTAGAAAACATAATAGGGTGCCACGGATTCCATAAAAATGCAAAAACGATGTAATTTGATCATTAATTTAAAAATGGTGTAATCTGATAATATTGAAGCCAATTCAGTTTATTAAAGTAATTTTTCATATATATATATATATATATATATATATATATATATATATCAAGAATAAATACTCAATTCGACTCTTGACCATTTTTAAATTGAATGACTCTATTTATAATGATCCGAAAATTTTAATTCGGTTCTCAATCATTTAAAAATTTGGACAAATAGACCTTTAAAATCGATTTGTGAATTTAGAATTTAAGGTTGATAAATCAATTTTAAGAACCCTTTAAATTTTTAAATAATTAAGAACTGAAGTAGAATTTTCAGATAATTAGAAATGAAATTTTTCAAATTAAAAATAGTTATGAACAAATTTAGTGTCTATTCAAATATCAATGATAGATGAATTTAATGCGCATTATATTGGAGTTTATTTGTTCACATTAGTTCACTTGAACGTTTGGTGTCACTGTCAGTTTGAAGTGAAAATACATATATGACATGATGCTAGTTTTGATGTATGTAGCATGCAGACACAAGAGATAATGCAACAAGCTAATTAATTATAAGAACACTTCAATCAAAGTTCAAAGGGGTTTTGATGATCTTGCATTGGCTAAAATTACATCAAAGGGTTCAGATTGGACATTATTTTCTACCCTCCTCTAAGTAAAATATTTTCAAGCAAGTGTTTTTGGTTCAAACTTGAATGCTTTCATTTCAAGGGTTAGGGCCCCCTTCCTCCTTCTGGTTCTGCTTAAATTGTTATGTAGGGCTATATTCTTTCATTTCACCATTGCCCACAGTTTTGGCTCTTTTGCCTTGTCCTACATGCTACATTATTTATTTCCTCTCTTATTCTTATGCTTCCTAGAAAAAAATAATTATAATAAAAATAATATCGCAATTCTTATTAAATAATACGTCCACTAATTTGGATAGGTGCTGTTAACATAATAATTGTATGTGAATAATAGTTGTTTTGACCGATCAAGTCTAATTAAGTCATTTATTTTTATATTTTATAGAAGATTATCTCAATGTCAAATAAAATTTTATTAAAAAAAATATCAAAACTACTCACAAAAGATTTGAGCGCTGATAAAATTACTCATGAAAGAAAGAAACGAGTTTTCTACCCATGAAAGATTGATTTTGTATGACAAAACTACCCAAAACGTTACCCAAAACTCTATCCAAAACTATTCAAAATCAATGCTTCGTTAATGACGTTTGGGTAGTTTTGTCATACAAAATACATTTTTCATGGATAGAAAACTCGTTTCTTTCTTTCATGGATAGTTTTGTTAGCGTCCAAATCTTTTATGGGTAGTTTTAGTATTTTTTCCAATTTTATTTAAGTGTAATTTTTTATACTATTTGACACTAAAATAATATTCTATTTAACATAAAAGTAAATTACTTGATTTAATTTAATTAACCAAAATCACTTATTCAGTAAGCATTACTCATCTGATTATGTTCTCAGAAAAGTAATGAGCGTATTAATTCAAAATGGCTTGTTTGTGAGTTTTTTTTTTAATGCTTGTGGTTTTTTTTCTTCAAAAGAGTGAGTAATTAGTGGTCAAATTCAGACACTCAAAGCCCATAAATGATCATGCAAGAAAATTTATATGTAGTTCTGAAAAGAGACTCTGTAGATAAAGTCCTGATAGAGACCTAAAAAATAAGTTTAATTATAAATCTAATATTTAAAAAAATAAAAAATTTAATTATCAATATTATTTTTTTAAAATATTAAAAATATAAAAAAAAAATTTAAATAGAATTAGGTTTACAAGTTCTCCCAATCATTTTTCTTGTAGCCTTATCCAAATTCAAATTAGATGCTTATGTAGTTATGTAGCCACTAACTTAGCTAGCTTTAGGAAAACTTTCAATAAATCACAAAGTTTAGTAGATGTATAACACATATATTGAAAATTTAAATTTTACATATTTTTTATTAAAAAATATTTTAATTATTAAATTTATAATAATATTAAGTGTACATTTATTTCATCTAAATAAATAATAATTTATTTTATATTAAATAAAAAATTATTTTAATATTAAATAACATAAATAATATTTTTTATTTAACATAAAAATAAATAATTTAGTTAAATAAAATAGGTGTAAATGATTTTAATATATACCCAACACACATGTTAATTAAATTATTTTCATTAAAGATCTTGATTGGCCATTTGCTAGAACCTACTAATATATGATTAACTCGATCGCTAAGTCCTATTTCAATTAATTTTTATCACCAACTCTTAAAGTTCAAATTAAATAATATAATTGATTTTAAGTTCTTTTGAGTTGAGCAATAAATGATGTGATGAAATGAATTGATTACATAGAAATTGTTAGAAGGAATGGTGTAGTAAACTGTAAATACCATACCATTACAAACCCACAAGTACATTATTGTCATTTTCCTTCTCTCCTTTTCTTTCTTTATTCCCCCAACTCACTTTCACTCTCATTCCTCCAACCTTTCCAATTCCCTTTTCTATCTCCTAAAACAACCACATTTCCACCTCTCTCTCTCTCTGCTAATGGATTCAAAACCTCCATTGAAGTATCAGGTTAACTTCATTTAGTTCTATTATTATTCTTCATCATTATTTTTCTTCTGCAGACTAATAAGGCTCATTGATTATATTGTTTTTCTTTTCTCTTTTTATGTGTGTTTCTCATCAGACATGGTTCTTGAAAGTTTCTATCCACTGTGATGGTTGCAGGAGGAAAGTTAAGAAGGTTCTACAAAGCATTGATGGTATATATATAAATATTAATATTATAAATAATAATAATCTCTATATACACTAATGTAGTATCTGTACAACAATGCATGAAAGTTATCTTCAATGCTTCAGCTTTTCCTTCTACTTTCTCATCTTTCCATGATTCCATGCATGACTTCATTATTAACAGTATTATTTTTCCTTTCACAGTTTCTTCCTCTTTTACTTACCCACTTCCTCAACTAAGATAACAGTCTTATTATTTTAAAAAAAATTAGATGTACAAAAAAAAAATCAATTATTAAAAAAAAAACAGTTAATATTTTATCGACAGATTTTAGGTTAAATTTACTAATTTGTCGGTAAAAATCTAGTTAATTATTTTGTATTTGAATATGTATTATTTTATACTGCAATTGTTAATAAAGAGTAACAATGAGTACAAAAGAAGAGGAAGGTACATTTGAGAATCTTGCAATATTTTTTGTTTTTTTTTTGGGCAGGTGTATTTACAACAAAAATAGACCAACAAGAGCAGAAAGTGACAGTTACTGGAATTGTTACAGTTGAAACCCTTCTCAGGAAACTTCTCAGAGCCGGTAAGCACGCCGAGATTTGGCCGGAAAATATCTCCGTCAAAGAGAACAACAACAACAACAACAAGAGCAACAAAGAAAAGTTGGAAAAGAAAAACCACTCTTCTGATGAGAGTAGTAACAATAATAATTACAAGAGTGAAAAAACTTCTCAAAACTGTAACCAAGTTATGAACAAGAGCAGCAACACAAAGTCGCCGGAAAAGTCTCCATCCGGCGACCAGAGTGGTGGTGGTGGTTCTGCTACGAAGAAGAAAAAGAAAGGTCCGAGTGATGTTAGCGTGCATACAGGTTCTGAGGGTGCACCTGCACCTTCACCTGCGGACACTGGATTTGGACAGGAAATGGGGCGAATGAATCTGATCCCTACACGTCAGCAGCAAGAAACTAGTTATCATCCACCGATGGTATATGGTGGAGCTTACTACAGTAGATTATACCCCATGGGTGGTCCTTCATACTATGTTCCACCTTATAATATCATGTGTACGGGACTAGATCAAGAATATAGTTATCAGATTCAATCAAGACCGTTGGTTTCCTTTGAGATTTTCAGCGATGAAAATGCAAATGGTTGTTCCATTATGTGAAGGAATTGAAAGGGAGGGAAAAAAAAAGGAAAAGAAAGAAGAGAGTGTTGCATTATTATGTTTTTTATCCCCTTTTTGTTGTTGTTGTTGCTGCTATGATCTTAGATGGTTATGCAATGATAATAATTTTGTAAATTCTGTACTTGCTTTTTTGTTTAAAAGGAACTTAAATGTCTACTTTTGGCTTGGATTTTGGTTTTGGGACCAAATTGTAAATCATGTTCTAATTTGGCAACCTATGGATTTAGATTTAATTAAAAGTGATTGAACCTTTCAGCTTTTTGAGTAATTTTTTAGATTTTCTGACGGTGAATACTGAAACAAGAAAAGTAAAGATCATCATCATTTGCATTGGGGTTCTCAAGGAGATAATGTAATACATTGATAATTGAGTTTCAAGTTTCAACTTACAAGGCATTTTACGAGGAAAGCTTTTTTACCAAAGGTGTATGTGAAATGATTAGAAATCTTAATTTCAGATGGTGAATTAAGATTTGAATTTAATTTTCATGCCGCATATATAATAATTTTATACCGGTTTTATTATCCACACATTTTTTTAGTAAATACTAAATTAACATTCGTATAAAATATGGTGATTGAGGTATTAACTACCTTTCCCTTTTTATGGTCAACCTATAATAATCGTATTTTTATATAAGATGTAAAAATAATGTTTGATAAAAGGGTGTGTGAATACTGAATAGCATTATTCATTTTATACGAATGTTCTATTAATAAAAGTAATTAATTCATATAAATATACGAATCTATTTTCATATTAGTAAAAATAATTAATTCATATAAGATAAATATATGAATCTAGTCAAAAGATAGCTGATATGCATTTATTTGAAGAATATTTTTTAGGAAAAAAGGAATGCATATACTCAATAATTAAAACAATCTTAGATAATCAATAAAAGTTCAGTTAATATTAGCTAATAATTTACATTGAATGTTTTATTTCTATAGTTTTTTTAATATTACAAAATTTGCTAATTGTATTTCGAATGTTCTATACTTCTATATTTTTTATTGTAGACGTTCTATAAACAGTGGTTACAGATGTATTTTTTGTTGTTAATTTTTCGGTTAGAAAAATATTGATTACCTATATTTTTTCAAAATAAAAATATAATATTATTTTTATTTAAACCCTTAATATTATAGGTTGATTGAAGTCAAAGTAAGTATGCTTCTATAGATTGGCTCAATTTTTATCATAATTGAGTGGGTTTAATTTGATTTCAACTCAACCTTAAGCCTCCTGTGCAATCTGCAAAATATATATGGGCTTGTGGACCTAAAGATGTTCATTATCAGTTTCGATGAAATAAAATGCAAAATCATTAAAAGGAAGAATAGAATGTGTCTTTTTGTGTAGTCCACTATCAAAAAATTGAAGCCTCAGAATTTGGAAACATGAAAAAGATCTGCTCAACGAGAAAGTAGTAACAATGGTAGAGTTTTTAAACAGAATGATAATTATCTCTTATGCAAAATTTTTTATATACTAAAAAAAACTAATATAACATATGTACACTGTAAATATCACAACTTCATAAGCAGGAAACACTTTCTTTTCATTGAAAATCTTCAAATGCAAATTTCTTTTAGTATCCCTTTAGATGCAAGTTGATGCCTTTGAAGTCCGTTGATTCATCCCAAGGATTATCACAATCACGGTCACGTCATCGTGATACTTTCTCCTCCTCCCAGCCGGAATATTCATCAACTCTTCTGTGCTCAAACCTGCGAGAGTGTCACTGTGGTAAGCAACCATTAACTAACAACAAACTAAGAATAAGATTATGGTGTCTTCTCACAAATCATGTGTTTAGGGTTTAGACTACAAATATTTTTGAGAATGAAATTGATTTTGGCATGAGATGTTGGAGAGAAAGAAAAAGGACCTGCAGAATCAGCAGCTCTTGCTATAAGTTGCTCAACAAGGAATTTTGCTGGATCACCAAATGGATTGCTTAGGATGTAAGACTCTGCGAGCTTTACTGCTTCATCATTGCTGAAGAAATCAAACAAACCATCACTTGCAACTATAACAAATTGATCGGAACTCGAGATTTTATGCACGTTTAGTGACGGTTGAGTCGAAATGTATGGCGGGCTTATGAGATCACGCACTCGAAGGATTCCCATCAATGCATCATTCAAAATTTTCTGCATGGAGAAAAACAAAAACAGAATCACAATCGAATTCATAAAAAGCCTACAATTAAAGCACCTACAATCTTCAGTTTCCATCAATGAAGTCTGCTTCTTTTGGAAATCACTATCCAAAATCTTCTAAAACTTTTGCTTATCATAAATAAAACAATACCAACCTTTTTCAAGTACCCAACTCCGAATGCGCGGGTAACCTTCAGTTTTCCTTTCACTTTCCCAGCTACAATGGCCTTAGGATCATCGGGGTGACCAGAAAGAAGTTGAGCTCTTTCAGCTCCATTGTCAACGGTGTGAATATCCGTAAGCTGGATAGCTTTCATTCTTCTCTCTTTGCCATTTATTTTGCCATCCTCACCGCATGTTGCTAATACTGCTCTGCTGTCACCAAGATTAAGTGTATACAAATGTTCCCCATGAAGAAGTGCAAGTAAAACACAAGATCCAACAGAAACTAAATCCGGACGGTCCTCCATTTCTTGCTCAACCATGTACAAGAAATCATTCTCAACCTGACTGAGAGCACGTTGGAGGCTATCAAGAATACCATGTGAAAATGATTTCTGAGAAGGAGATTGATGCTCATCCAACTCGTATTGAAATGATCCACCCAAATCAAGACTGTTGGAAGCTTTGATGGAATCTGATTCCAAATCCAAATACAGCATATTAAAATGAGATATTATAGTGTCATAAAGGGTACAGGCCAAAAAGTCAGCTGCGTCCCTGCCATTAAAGCCATCATAAATTGCACAAAAGAGCCAGCCATTTTCTTCAGAACAAATTGCTTGAACCCTATCTTCACCAGCAGCTCCCCCTGCTACTTGTACTTCAGTAGCATTGAGAAATCCTTCGCTTTTGCAAGGAGCACTAGTTGTACAAGAGTCGTAATCAATCATATCACTTTGTGCGGATGGACTGCAACTGAGGTTTGACAAACTACTAGGGAGAGAAGATGACAGTATGTCCAACTTCGAAAGACTTGGCGAAGAGGGCACCTTACGAAACGACGTAGGAGAATCCAAACTAGGAAGGATTTCTTCCCCAATCACACCATTGCAGATGTTTGTGTTGGCAAGTGTAGCATTTGCGCTTACGGCAGCACCAGACAAGCAAGAGAAACTGCTGGTTCTGGGGAAATAAGGAAGGAGTTTGTAGCCGTTGATATACTTGCATGAGATATCTGCAACGCCATTGCATTGGTAACCGAAACTTATCTTAAGTTCTGCTTCAGGACCAAGCATGGCTATCCCCTGTATCACATAGGAAATTTGGTACACTCATAAACTTCTTGTATCCAAAGTGAATTATTAATAAGCCAAATTTCCAAAAACAAAAGTGTTAATTCATAAACTTTTGTGCCTCCACTCCACCACATACAAGACTAGCAGCAATACTAAAATGAATTGGCTAGCAAGATATAGGAACCAGTTTTGGCAATTAATACAAGATATCGTCCAAGATGTCAGCTCAAAAATGTTTGCAAGAGTTAGAATGTGTAAAATAGACTATTGAAAGAAATGAATAGAGAGGGGATGACAGAGAGGGAAATAGAGAACAAAATAGTACTTGAAAATGATATAATCAATGTTTCACAATTGTATTATAGCAAATTGGAAAAGGAAAACAAATCCATCAAAATAGCATTGAAGTTCTGCAATAAGCTTTAGCTTAAATTCCAACATAGTAACCTATATCTGCAGAGAACAATACACATCCAACCTCATATTTTAACTGTCAATACATGCAATAATGTATAAAACTCTGTTGTTTGAAAATCCAGACTAGTAAAGACAAGTTACATACTTTAAGAATAGGCTTGTAGCCGAAAGCCTCTTTGTTTCTTGTTCTTAGAATGACAGTAAACGTAGTAACAAAAACATGGGAGACAATGTTTGAAAAGAAGGAAAGAATTAAGATAATTGGCATCAACTGCAATCTTTTACAGTGCTTGATGTCTCAGCTTTGGTCCTCCACACACCATATGTAACAAAAAACAAGACACAGAAAGCTACTATAAGGGAATTTGATTTACCCTTCTAAAGATCCTCTCAATCACAAATGAGAAGCATACCTGTTGAAAAAATTGCCAATTCTCTCCACTCACAAAAAGGACCAAATTGTTAACACAATAAGTTGCTCCTCTACACCAACCCTTCTTAGTTCTCACCAATCTCTCCCCATTACAAAAGAGAAGACATCAATTGATTATTGTGAATCAACCAAACAACTCTCTCTCTCTCTCAAACTTTCATGGACAGTGACAATTAATAGAATATACCTAAAACCACCGGCACCAACCCAGCACACTTAGCAAACTGAATGTGAATTAAATTCAACCCAAGCATGCATTTTGCATCAATTCCTCCACTTCAGTTACCAATTTCACCTTATATTAAATAAAATAAATAAATTTTTTCCTCATAATTTTCTTTCTGTTCGGAACCCTTTTTTTGTATGATCACCAGGGGGAAAAAAACATAGCTTCACAAAAATAACGCATAGAGAAACGGAATTTACATGAAAAACATAGAACACAAGATAAAAATAATTTAAAAGGGGAAAAAAACTTACGAATTATCGTGAGAATGGAAGCAGAAGCAAGAGAATGAGGCAAGGTGTTGCGAATGCGGCTAAACAGCGAGAGAGAGAGATTAAAAAGAAGAGGAATTCGAAGCGAGTATGTATAGAAGAAGAGAGCGAGAAGGGGGGGGGGGGTGAGGTGTGTCAGTGAAGAAGAAGACGACGACAAAGGGAACGAAAAGGTGGCAGAGAAGACGGTTGAGAAAGAAGAAGAGGAAGAAGAGACGCAAACGGCATGTGTGTGTGTGTATTGTTGAGTTTTTTGAGCGACTTTTTCAATATTTGAATGCCTTTCAGAACTCAGCCTCACGTTTTCTGTTTTTCTCTTCCAATTCTCTCTCTCTCTCTACATTGTTTGTTTGTATCTTTCCACCGCTAAAAGCCACTTTTCTATTTTTAGCTATTTATTTCTATTATTTTCATTTTTATAGATGAATAACCAACAAAAAGCAGTTAAAAAATAATCAATTTTATATTTTCTAAAAAACAAAATATTTGAAATTTAAAAAATAAAATATTTAATTTAAATTGTTAACTGAATTTTTATTGATTATTTAATATTGTTATATTTTATAACAATTTTATAATGCCAACAATTTTAATAAAAATAATTGTTTTATATCAACAAAAAAATATTAATTATTTAATATTTTGTTTATACAATTACTTTATTTTTAAAAAAGTTTCAAATCTAATGGTAAAAAATTGTGAAATAAATAGATGTAATCGTTGTGCAGCACAATCAATCAATTTTTATGAATTTATCCTTTTTGTGATGTTATTGAATGTATATTAAAAAAAAAATAATTTCCATCCACGTCAATGTAAAAGAGTTTTACACATATATCCTATCAGATGTTATCATATTATCAAGTGCAATTAATTTTCAAGTCTACTAATTTTAAAGTAAATTAAATGCTTGAATCTGATTGGATGACTGTGTAAAACTCTTTACACCGTCAATGCATTAAAATTAAACTCTCTTCTTTTTTTTTTCCCTTGCTATGATAGTGGCAACGATGATGATAACAATTTTGCGGCTGCAGCGATAATACAACGGCAACACCAAAAAGGAGAAAGATGAGGAGGAGGCGGCGCTTCAGCAGACACGTGAGAAGAAGAAGGAAAATAAGACAGGTGTTTTTACGTTTTTTATGTGGGAATGATTAATTTTTATTGAAAATATATATAAATACATTACATGTATCTATGTTGGATTGATAAATATATCTTTAAGCTGGTTGTTATATCTGACTTCAATAAATGAACTGAAATTTAGAATAGAGATCTACCTATATTAATGTTAAATTTTATTAAACTTATATCTATAAACAATTTTTAATAAATTATAAGTTTCATCGGTACAACTTTTTTTCTTGGTGGTCTAATAATATATGTCTACCATTCACCAGAAATGAATAATTTTAGATATATATTTATTTTATTTAATTAAATTTAATTAAATTATTTATTTTATGTTAAATAAAAAATTATTTTAATATTAAATAGAAATTTATTTTAGTGTTATTTTTTATTTTATTTGATATCAAATAATTTTTTATTTAATATAAAAATAAATAATTTAATTAATCAAAATAAAGATATAAATAGCATTATGGATAAAAGATTATGCTAATCAAATTATGAAATTAATATAAAATTACAAGAGTTCTTAGTTGAATTGGCTTTTCTAACATCAGAATTGGTGATTCATTCCCTCTGTCCTCTCTTTGGTTTCCTTTTCTATCCACATCTAAATTTTGGAAATCTATTTATCTATTTAATCCATTTGATGACTCACATGTGTGAAGCTTCAGTTGTGATGGTTGGAAAATTATTAAACAACTTTTAGGGCTGCTTTCCAGTTTTGGAAAGGGATTTTAAGATTATTAAAATTAAAAAAGTATGGTTAAATAATACATAAATATTATCTTAATTTTAAGTAACATTCGTTTAAGTATTATCAAAATTTTATAATTATTGTATCTATCATAATAAAAGTCACATATATAAAATTCATTTAAATATTTTTTTTAACAAGTAGTTCTTAATTTTTTTTTTATATCATTAATGTAAAATAATTTTATCCATATATCCAATTACACAGTATTATGTAAGTAAAAATAATTTTTTTATATTTAATTTTATAAATTTATTTAAATTGCAAATACTTCGAGTACAAAATAATCACAAACTAGAGAAATGATTAAAATAACTAATTTCCCAGGTTCTGCATTATTGCTTATTATTATATTATTTTAATTTTTTAGCTGATATAACAAAATTTATATTTTTAAGGTAAATGTTGCGGATGGAGTAATGAACTAATGATTCAACAAATTTGTTCCCTAAAAAAAAAAAGAAAACTGGTTCACATATTCTTTGTGTCCATTTGTTTCTTGAAGAGTTAGGTCTAAATTAAAAGTAACCAATAATAAAGAAATAGAATTCTCAAGAAACAAAAAATTTAGCAAATCTTTGAGATTGGTTCGTGTCATTTGTGTGTCACGATGATGCTACATATACTGAACATTCATTATTGTATTCATTGTAGTATGTTTATTATATTTTATATGCTAAACTCCACTTTGATTTATAAACTACACATACTATAGTGTATATTTATAAGCTTATAATAAAATAATTGCACAGTGTTGCGTCATTGATTCCTTCAAAGAAAACCGCATATTAATGCTGACCAGTTAGATATATAATTAACTAATAAGTTTAAGAGGTAAAAAGGTTTTTATATTTTTATACTGTAATTATTTAAAATGATCAAGTCGTCATTAGCTTAATTATTCGTTTAAATAAGTGTCGGGTTTAAATTTTGACTTTTATATCATAATTTTATAGTCACAAATCCTTAAATAGAACTTTGATTTATAATAAATTAATTTTTAATTTGTCAAGCTACAATAAATAATAAAAAATATTTGTTACAGTATGCATCAGCATAACTTGTGATATGGTTTAAAATAATAGAAATAGAGGTGATTGTGAGTTGGGACAAGCTTAAATTATTTGAAGACTTTTTTCTTATTAGTATTATTTTAATTTTTAATAAACGAGGAACAACTTAGGTAGGTACTCTTTTTCAATTAGGAATTTATGATCTTGGTCTTGTGTTAATTTTAATATTCTATCATTTATATTATTTTATTTTAAGAATGCATCTTCAGAAAAAACTCTCTTAATCCGAAGTTTGAATTTCTCTTTATGTATGTAGTAATTTATTAGTTAGAAATAAATTTTTAAATGAAATTTCAATTCATAACAGAATAGTTTTTAATCTATTGTAGTGGGAGATACCAAGAAAAATAAAAAAAAGTTGGACAATAGCATCAATATTATCTTCATTTTATTTGTGATTTATATAAATTGAAGTGGAAAACAAAGTGCACATTCACTAACTAAGCGAAGTGAATTTCGTCAAAGAAAATATCTATAGAGATTAGAGAAGTAATAATGGACCCATCCAAACAAATGAGAGTCATAAATACTCACAAGTTAGGTCCACTTAGCAAAAATGTGGTGCACAAAATATACTCTATTGTGCTCCCAAACTTAACCTTAAGATGTATGTGGTGAACAATGATGATGGAAGGGATTCACTAATGGTGGAAATATTTCAGGTTAAATTAGTATACATTTAGTTCTTATAATTTCACTAAAATTATAAATTGATTTTTACACTTAACAAGTTTTTAATTAAATTCCTATAATTGATAAAATTTTGTAATTAGATTTTTACTATTAAAAAATGTGTTGGAGTTAATAACTGAATATTTTTAAGTATATTATGGAATCATGTGAATTGTGTGATGTCAATCTTCAAACTTTAGAATGTTCTGAGAAATATTAGGTAATTTTAATTTCTACTTTTAATGGTAGGAACCTAATTTATTTGTGTAAGAATTTAATTACAAATTTTATAAATATAAAGTCTAATTTGTAACTTCATTAAAACTATATAAAGACCAAAAATATCAATATGTAATTTAATCTATATTTTACTATTTACAATTTTATATATGGTGTGTAGTATATATGCTCCATTATTGACTTTGAATTAATAATTGGTATTTTAGTATTTTATGTTTTCAGCCATTAATCTTAATTATATATATTTTATAATTAAAATTAATTAAGATCAACGGCTAAAAACACAGAAATATTAAATTTTCGATTATATTAATTTTGTTTTCCATCTTATATTATTATACCACACCTACAAAATTATCAATTATGCTTTATGCATACACTGACCTTTGACCACATTATAATTTTAGTTAACGATATTTGTGCCTAGAATTGTTGGTAGGTAAAAGAAAATGAGGTTTGAACAAAAAGTTACACATGACCATCAATAATTCAATACTATTCACCATTGACTCTTTGGTGGTGGGGTGGTGGTTGCAAAATGCAAATTAGGGTTGGTTTATTTTTAAGTAGAAGTATAGGATTTTAACTCTGAGATATTGTATAGAAATTTGATTATATCTTCTCGTAAAAAAGTAGGGGTTTTACTTTTTATTAAATAGTTATTTAATTAAAGAATTAATGTGAAAAAATGTGAGTTAGTTTTATTTTTTATTTGAAGTGAGTTTTTGTTATTATTAGTTTCCTATGAACTATATAATATGGGCTTTGTAGCATATAGTTGTAAAAAAAATATTTATTGGCAAATTGAGCTAACTCAATTTTTATGATAGATTTGGTGAATCGTACAAAATACGGGATTTTAATAAGATTTTTACTATATATATTGTTAAAGAAATAAGACGAGAGGGTACCAATCATATAAAAAGCTTTTCTTAAAAAAAGTAGCAGAGGCCAAAAGAGACCAAAATGGAAAAAGACAAAAAATAGAAACACCTTTGATTTGAACCATAATCTTCACTTCAGCGGCTATGCATGTTGAAACTTGTCATAATATCAACCAAGAAATTAAATTAAATACTTCCAAGTTAATTGAAGCAAATATCAAAGCATCACAATGGAGTGTGGAGTTATTAGCATTTAGGGTTGATTCTAACATTGAAGAAAAGGAATATGCTAAAGTATAATTAGTTCTCTTCATGTGTTGCTTTGGAATGGATAGAACTAAATATAATTGAATAAGTTTACAGAAATATTCCGGGTGTTACGAATTTATGGTAATTTAATAATTTTTAACTGTTAATTTAATATATATATTTTAAGATATTTATATAATTAAAATTAATGATTAAGAGTAATAAATCACCGTAAACTCAAAGCACCTGATAATTTTTTTAGGGAAAAATATTTAAACTCATATATTTAATATAGACATCAATACTTAATTAGAGATTGAGAAAGAGAGTGTAAAATAGTTTTTCTTTTTTCCTTTCTCTTTTAAATAAAAAAATTTAGTGGTTCTCATTTCTTTTTATTTAGATACACTATTTTGAACCCAATAAAAGTTAGCATAAGATCAGACAAATAAAAAGAAAAGAAAAAAATACACAAACTTAAAAAAGGAAATATGCTACATGAATATATATGAAAATTTATTATTTACTTTTTTGTTATTACGTAGCCATCTACATTAAAAAGTATTGATTAAAATATGATATTAAACTATTAATTATAAATATTAAGTATTAATGAAAAAAATAAATAAAAATTGATGACCAACTAGCATTTATAAAAAAAAATGTATTATATAAAATCGTATGCCTAGGCAAGTATGTTACATAAGCTGTTGATTTATTCCTTCAATTTCATGATTCACACACTCAAAATAATTCCTTTTCTTTTTATGGTATACGGTGTTAATTGAACAAGAGATTCTCAGCTTTAATTTCTTTACGGCCATGAGAGTACGTAGCAATAACAAGTTGTTTCCCAAGTCACTTCTTATTTAGCGACGGTTTTTGCGGCGGTTTTACAATATGCTGCTTAGTTTTTGAAGTTAGTGACGGTTTGGGCCAACCGTCGCTAAATAGGTAGATTCATCCGTTGTTTTGGGAATTTAGCGGCAGTTTCTATTGCAACCGCCGCAAAACGTCTAGCTCGTGGCATTTAGCGGCAGTTTTAACACAAACCACCGCTAAATGGAATTAAAATATTCATATATGTTGACAATTTTTTTTTTAATATATTTGAAAGCAATATATTTTTTCAACACTTTTATGGTAAAAAGGATAAATAAAAATAGTACATGTGTTGAACTTTTTTATGCAATATATATATTTATATAATAAGTTACATTATATATATTAAATGTTGGGTTGGCTTAGTGGAAGACATGCTGAAGTGAAGGAACTTGGACCCCTTTGTCCCGGATTCGAATCCTTCCCAAGGTAACTACTTTCAGAATTAATTACAAAAAGAGGGAGCTCCTAGTGTAATTCAGTACTATAACAAATGCACCATGGAGGAGCACAATAAATGAGTCATTCAATAAAAAAATTAATATATTTTCAATAAGTGCCGTTTAGCGGCAACCGCCGTTAAACGATGGACGTTGTTGGATCTGTCCTGCATATAGCGGCAGTTCGGAAACCGCCGCAAAATAAAAATCGTTTCGCGGCGGTTATATCAGCGGTTGTAAAAAACCGTCGCAAAATGTTTAGCGACACACGTATAGGCGGCGATTGACCAAAACCGCCGCTAAACGACATTCACAACCGCCGTTAAATGCCGATTTTGTTGTAGTGAATGTTCCTTAATTCATCATCACAATTCACATGACTTTGAGTAAATAGAAAGGCAAAACAGATGAATATGATTCCCTTTTCCATGCACCAGTGAAATAATTGAACTAACCCTAATTTGTTATCAAGAGTAATCCAACAACTACTCTTTGAATAGCACCCAAGAAACACATATTATATTCCCAATTCAAGATCCATCCTTATATATATAATCCAATGGAAGCCGTTGGCCGGTATATACGGAAGTTATCACGTCTATGAATTACGGACACTTTGTTGAATTGTCACGTCCGTCGAATATTTTTAATCATTAAAGCTAAAAATCATGTTAAATAATTTATATAATTAGAAAACATTAAAAATATTAAAAATATTAATTTATATTTTAATATAAATAAAATATTATATTAAGACCTTATTTAATTTTTTTAAAAATATATATTATGTTTTATATATAAAAAAATTAAAATTGATGTATCCGCATGTTCCATATCTTCGATCTTATCGTATTCCATGTCCATTCATGCATCATAGCTCAACATATTCTACTTCTTATTAGCTTCATCATCACCACTATGGAGAAAAGATTAAAGAGGGCTTATTAGATAGTTGATCCGCGCGCATCCAAGAAACCAAACAGTGGAAACAATAAGATCAATCGATCGATCTTGATCTTGCAACTTCTTTTTTTGGTGTCTGTATGTTGTGAGATCTTGAATTTGACTAATTTGAGTCTCTCACTTTCTATTTGAATCTTTCCGAAGATTTGAACTATCGAAAAAAATATTTAATAAGAAGATTAGATGAGCATAAACTCTGTGTATTATTAATGATTGAAGTATTTAAAACGAAGAAGAATTCCTTATTTGAAGCAGCAACAGCAACAGAAGGTAGAAAAAGAAGAGAAACTGATGAAGCAGCAGCATCTGGAAGCTCCTTCTTTTGTTGCCCATGATGTTAAAAGCGGCGGTATCGCCGCCACCAAAACTAGTAATAATGATCCGCATAACAGTGGCAGCGGTTCTAATGATAAATCCTCAACGGTTACAATTACATATTAATATCGCGTGAGAATCACTGAAGTCCTAAGATTATTTAGGTGATGAACTCATGATAATGATTGGTGCGCGGTACCTGATGGATCTATCATCTATATGCAGCAGTTATATGTATAATAATCACTCATTAAGGGTTAGGTTGGATTGACTTTTGAAAAAATATCTTTTTTATCTATGTTTTATTTAAAAGGATCTTTTATTAATAGAAATTGCTTTTTCTTTTGCTTTTTTAAAAAGCAACACATTGTTGGCTTCTTAAAAAAGCACATAATTTACTTTTTTTTAAATAAAAAGTATTTTTTTTAGAAATATATCCAAATGATATAAATTTAATAAAAAGTACTTTTTTTAAACAAAAAAAGTAATTTTTTTTTTAAAAAAGCCAATCCAAACAAGTATTAATACGATGCCTCTATATATGCATATTAATTAATTGTTTGATGTTTGATGCATGTTTTTCTTATCATCATCTGATCTTATAACGTTTATTTCGATCTGCTGTTTCCTATGATCATCAAGTGTTATAACTATGGAAAGTTTTTCATCAATAATATCATTATTCATAATGGTTTATCAGGTAATATTATAGGAAGATTACCGTATATTTTCGCGGCATATTGGTATTTTAATATTTTTACCTATTGATCTTAATCGTATGTTATTTTATAATTAAAATCAATCAAGATCAATTACTAAAAGCGGTGGAATATCAATATATTATTGTTTTCGCAACATATCGAATAATTTTTTATTATTAGATATACTTATATTAGTTATATGTCTGAAACAATATATATATATATATATGTGTGTTTTTTTTGCAATAGGACTATGCTATAACCAACTAAATTGTTATTAAAAACTAATGGATGACGTACTAAATAATACTAAAATTACCAAGTGATGCTTTTAGTTAGGATCTAAATCTCAATCTATTCTAGGTTTTATCTATGGTGGTAAAAGTATCTAATAATCTTTTAAGGATTATGGAAAAAGATTTTAAATATGTGGTTGTGGTTATTTCTAATATATACCTATATTTTTTTATTTAAAAAATAACACTTAAAACCTTAGTGATCCGCTAAATACTTTTAGCACCTAAAAAATCTCTATCCATTCTAATTCACAGTAAAAGAGATAGAAGATCTCGTGCTGAAGAGCTGCACGTTGGGAGGAGCAGAGGGAATAACTGACATACTCTCTTCGTAATTTTTTTTTCATTAGATTTAATTTGGGTCCTTTTGAGAATTGTACTTTGTTTTAATTTTTAATTTTGAAATTGAAAGATAAAATAAAAGATAACTGAATTTTGATATTTGTTAAATTTTAAAAAATAGTATATTTATTTTTTGTGACTAAAAAAATAATATTTATTTGAAAATAAAAATAAAATATTCATGTTTTAATAAATTTAAATATAAGATTATTCTTGTATCTTTAAATAAATTATAAAGATATTTTTGTAAAAATATCAATATAATTTTTTTTTAAAATATTAAATATTGACATGGATAACAAAATTCGCATGGTAAATTTTTATTAGTCTATAATTTTAACATATTAGTGCGTATAAATTTATTGTCCTACAAAAATAATAAAAATAAGTTTTGCATGTAGGGATGGGAAGAAAAATTAAACAAAATCAATAGATAATTCACCATCAGTATTAGCAATTCATATTCATAAATACATAGACACACAAAAAATAAAAAAAAAAATTCATAAACACATATATAAATCTATCATCATCGACATCACTTACCAGTTACCATATATATACATCTTTCTTCCAAAACCGCATTTTGCTCAATTACACTCGTTTCATGCACCAATTTAATCTCTCTAATTTTTAACTGTTCAATTTTGATGATGGTTACTTTTCTCTCTAGTTACTTACATTATTATCAATAAAACCTAAAATTAACACAAACCCATACTAATCCCCAAAGATGCCTTCTCAACAAGAAACAAAGAAAACCAAAGCCAGGAGAGCACTACGTTCCCTAGCCATAGGTGTTCTTGTCCCTCTCACCATCACCCTAGCCATAATCATCATATTCAGCTCGGGCAAAAAGTACCACAGCTTAGCCAAGCCGTTTTGGTTCCCGCCACTATGGTTCATTCACCTAGCCACCTTGGGTTGCTCTTTCTTCATGGGGCTCGCCATGTGGCTTGTTTGGGCTGATGGTGGGTTCAGGGGAAAAACATACGATGTAATGCTTCTCTACCCGGCTCAACTCTCTCTCGCCATCACGTGGCACCCTGTTGTTCCAGCCATGGGCGTATATTGGCTCGCACCGATTTCTTGTGTTGTGAATTTTTTAACTACTTTTCTTTGCTACTTGAGGTTTAAAAGGGTTAACCCTTTTGCTACGGATTTGTCCAAACCGTGTTTGCTTTGGTCAGCATATCTTTCATTAGTTAGTTTCAAGCTTATGTATCTTTAATATAATTTGGATTGGATTATTTCCCTGAATCTTCATATAGTTGTTAGGTTGATTGGAGATTAATTAGGAATTGATCATCATTTCCCATGTAAATTATTATGTTTGAGGAAGTAGCAAAAATACGTTGTTAATATGATTTGCTCTTGCTCCAACAATGACAAATATAATATCTTATGTTCATAACAAGCATCATCAACAATTCTTTTTTTATTGTTTTTTAATTAAGGAAGTTAAAACTAGTGGAATTAATGTCATGAAAAACCTGGTGAATAAGGTAATTATGTCTTTGACACGTTGTTCGGGCGTAAGGGCCTCTTTGTTTGATTTTAGAAGTTTTGATCCATAACAAATTTATCCTTATACCTTTGATTTATATTTCTGAGTTCGGATAAGTTTCATTCCAAAAATGAAACCAACCATTTTTATATAACTTGTTCCATTACCCTGAACCCTGACAAATTGGAGCAACTCTGGAAATCCTTTTATCCATATTAGAGTGAGTTTAGAGGAGTAATGTTAGAATTAATGTGTGTTCTTTGAATAAAATTATAGAGAAGTTGGATTAGAGACACACGAAATCATCGTCAACCCTCTTATTGAATTGTTCCTTCAGTTTTTAAATCGACCAAATTAGTCTCCTAATTTTATTTTTTAAGTAGTGAATCAAGTTAGTGATCCCATCAATTTATAATTAACAAAAATTGATGTAAAACATTATTTATCACGTCACATAGCAGTAAATAAGTTAACCTTATAGAAAATTCATTTCAATCGATTTAATCTATTTTTAAAAGACAAATTTCATCATAAATAAAAACGGGAGAAAGTGGTTTGATCATTATTAACTAAGAATTTATTTAATTATTAACTAATAAGAATACACCAACAAAGCTTTGTCTCACTAGATGGAGTCGGCTACATGGATCAAACAACGTTATTGAACTCTATCATATATCATGTCTATAGAGAGATCGTTTTCATGTAGGTCTCGTTTGACCACCTTATGGATGGTCTTCTAAAGTCTTCCTCTCCCCTTCACCCCTGCTTGTCCATCTTCCATCTCATCCACCCTCCTAACTGGATAATCTGTCGGTCTCCTAATAAAAATAAAAATAAAAAAAATAGAAAATTAATAATGTAGTTGTTCTGATCTGGTTGCCGAGGTAGAGCTCATCTAGTGATGAGACTGCTCGGCTGAGCTTCAGGAAGGAAGGGCCACCTCAGCTAGCTCGTGGAACGACGGGGGGTGATACCTGAAAAGGCATTCTGACGCTCAAGTCAGAATGTGTTCACTTTAAGAGCTAAGCAAGAAGGGAGAGGAGAGCATACGTTACCTAACATAAGCTAGGTTTATTTATAGATGCTAGATGCACTCGGTTGAGTTAGACTATAATTAGTTAGGGTTGGAGTAGTTCGTACGAGCTTTAAGAACTCTAACGTTTTGTTTATAAGCTCATCCGAGCTATATGGTAGTCAAAGATAAGTGCAAATGTTTGTTACAACGTTCAATTGTTCATCCTCATTTGCACACTACAACAAATACTATTTTAGAGAACAGCTAAAAACTGTTGTTTTAAATGAAAAAACTATCACTAAAAATTTAGACAATGATTTAGCTACGGTTTTCCAATTATTCTTTGTACGGTCGTTACCGTTGAGAATATGCAACGATTTTCTATCTAGAGCAACGCCTCTAAATAAAATCGTTGCCTATTATAGAACAATAAAGAATGGTTTGACATAAATTTAAAGAGAATGGTTTTGTCTGTTGCCCCTTTACTTGCAACAGTTAAGAACCATAAGTTCAAGGAACGGTTATACAATGTTACTTTTTTTTAAAAAAAAAATTGGGACAACGATTTTAACACCGTTGCATTTTTATTCATGTTTTAAAGAACGGTTTTCACACCATTGTGTATTGTGATATATAGACAATGATTTTCGGCTGCATTGCTACTTACGTAGGTACTTTTGACAATCGTTTTACTTCATTGCCATTCTAATAAATACAAACTAATAAAGCATATTCATTAAAATTTAATATATGTATATAATAATAATAATAATGCATTAACCACTAAATTCTAATGAACATCTTCATTTTTGCCATGCCAAATAAACTAGAATATTTTAAAATATTATAATGCTAGTCTAAATCAAAACAACCTAAATTGTATCATCATAAACAAAATACTCGCACGTGTTTTATTTAATCAGGAGTTAGTCGAATTATAGAATATTAAAGCCGAACTATAGTGAACCATATTATTATTTTATAGCTGAGTTATATGGACAACGTTCGAGTTTAGATATAAAGGGCCAAGCTTTGAGAATAGTATGCTGAGCTATAGGTGTAACTGATGGAGATTTGCATATAATAGGTCAAGCTATAGAAAATTAGGGACCAAGTTAGTAGTCAATATTTATAAATATAAGAAAGAAATATCTAAAACTCTTAACATTAAGAATATCTAAAATTAAATTAAAAGAAAAATTGAAATTCAAATAAAAAATATTTAATGTAAAAAAAATTATTGGTAATCAATAAATAATTACGTAATTTTATATCTTTTAGAAATATAATATAATCTAAAAAAATAAAAATTTAATTTAAATTATTGACTAATATTAATTAAATTTTTATCAATTACTATCATTATTGCTATTTTTTTTTCTCATGAAATTGGCTACTGTAATTCCGTAAGGTTAAAAAAAAAAAAACAATTCACCGACAGGCCGACTCAACTCCCATGTAAGAAAACAGCCCACAGTTTTCCAACATAATTACGGAACGCGTAATCGCGTTCATTTCCTTCATTTATTACATGACATTCTCTTGTTCGAATTTAATCACCCTCTTAAATCTTAATCCACCCTTAATCACAAAAAATTAAACCACAAAACATCATCGTATGTTCCTGTTAAACTATGATGAGTTCATACGCCATCACCTCGTAACCCTCAAAAACACACATTTAGTAACGCGGTTCTGTTCTCCCACTAACTCGTCCGAGTCAACTCACTCCCCCCAAAACCAAAACTCGTTATGCTAACTCGCTTCCTCGGCGCTCGGCGGGTCCGTCAGATCCGTCGCGCATTCCGTCACGGCGCCGTCACATTCCTCTGCTTATTCCTCACCGTCGTCGTCCTCCGCGGCACCATTGGCGCCGGCAAGTTCGGAACCCCTCAACAAGACTTCGACAATCTCCGCCACCACCTCAATTCCCACCGCCGCGTCCTCGAAGAACAAAACTCCGAGAAAACCACCGCCACCACCAACAACTACGTCACCTTCGATATGTCGACGATCCTCGTCGACGAGCCACTCGGCAAAGACGAAATAACCCGCGATCCAAACGCGCCGTACACATTAGGCCCCAAAATCACCGATTGGGATCAACAGCGCAAAAGGTGGCTCCAACAAAACCCTAATTTCCCAAATTTCATCGCTCCGAACAAGCCTCGCGTCCTTCTCGTAACAGGTTCGTCTCCAAAGCCGTGCGAGAATCCCGTCGGTGATCACTACCTTCTGAAATCGATCAAGAACAAAATCGATTATTGCAGGGTCCACGCGATCGAAATCTTCTACAACTTTGCGCTGTTTGATGCAGAAATGGCAGGGTTTTGGGCCAAGCTTCCGTTGATTCGGAAGCTCCTGTTGTCGCACCCTGAGGTCGAGATTCTATGGTGGATGGATAGTGACGCCATGTTCACGGACATGGCGTTCGAGGTTCCGTGGGAGAGGTACAAAGATCACAACTTTGTGTTGCATGGTTGGAATGAGATGGTGTATGATGAGAAAAATTGGATTGGTTTGAACACTGGTAGTTTCCTTCTAAGGAATTGCCAATGGGCATTGGATATTCTAGATTCTTGGGCTCCAATGGGGCCAAAGGGGAAAATCAGGGATGAAGCTGGGAAATTGCTCACTAGGGAGCTCAAGAACAGGCCGGTTTTCGAAGCCGACGATCAATCAGCAATGGTGTATCTTCTTGCTACTGAGAGGGATAAATGGGGTGACAAAGTGTACCTTGAGAATGCTTACTACTTGCATGGCTATTGGGGTATTCTGGTGGATCGTTATGAAGAGATGATTGACAATTATCACCCTGGTCTTGGTGATCATAGGTGGCCACTTGTGACACATTTTGTTGGGTGCAAGCCTTGTGGTAAGTTTGGGGATTACCCTGTTGAGAGGTGTTTGAGGCAGATGGATCGTGCATACAATTTTGGTGATAATCAGATTCTGCAGATGTATGGTTTCACTCATAATTCTCTTGCTAGTAAGAGGGTGAAGAGGGTGAGGAATGAGAGTAGTAATCCTCTTGGAGTTAAAGATGAACTTGGTTTGCTTCATCCTGCTTTCAAGGCTGTCAGGTTGCCAGTTTCTTCATCTTGATGAAAATGGTGATCTTTTAATTTAATTTTGTGATTAGGTTCAAGGGTTCATATTGGTTTTGGTTAATCTTATGATTACTATATAGTAGTATACTATTCAATATTCATTTATGTGCTGCAAGTGCCACTATAGTCATGATTTTGGTTAGATTGCAGTTGGTTGTAGTGGATGTCAAATATGCAGTTGCTGAGGTTCATAGTCTGTTATGGTATAGCTGAAAGTATTGTATTCTCTTAATTTATTTTGTTCTTTTAGTATAAAATTACATTGATTATTTGAAAAGAGCAAATGAAATGCCCTCTTCTGCTCTGTGGCTTTCTGTTTAATGTTTATGATACTGGGCAATGTAGATTCTTTGTTTGTGGATAAAATTGATGAAATACTTATTTAACCATATACCCAATTGTTTCTGGTTTTGAACAATCTTGTGATTTGTGAATAGTCTTTTTCTTATGGTAATCCATGATATCCAATCTAGTATTGGGAATTATATTTTGACATTGACATGAAGAGCTATCTATGAATACTTGTATAGGTTTGGGTGTGAAGGAATCTTAAGGAAGCATTGAATCAGAATCTATATATGTTTATCATCCATCATGTTTCTGTAATCTGAAGTAGAGAAGGCATGTTTTCCCATAATCTTAAGTAGAGAAGGCATTGTAGTGTGCATAAAGATGTTCAACTACTTCAAGAAAAAGAAAAACTAATATGTACTTTTCATATTGCAACACATTATGTCATTCCACATGAAAGATGCTTGGATATCAAAAGCATTTGAATAAATAGATTTTACTTCAATGTGTCATTGTGATGTGCACATATATTTTCTTATTAAATCTAGTTCTATATATATATATATATATTAGGTTTTTTTTATATGAATTTGACAACCTCAATTCTAGGTTTCGAAACATACTTATATATTCACCCACATTTCTTCTTCGAGCATTAGAACATGGATGCAGCTACTTACGAGCTAAGTAGAATTAACGCTTGAACCACGCTTCGGTTTGGGAGATGAGTGCTTTCTTTTTTTTTTTTTCAAGTTTTGAGTATTTTATTGTCCAAAATTTTTTTTTATCTTATTAGTTTTTTTTTTTCTAAAAAAAAATCAAATTGACATGTATTCTTGTTTTTTTAAAGGTCTTGTTCCAATTGCTAAGACCATTAGATTAATTATTTTTCCCCTCAAATACAGAAAATCAGAAATGATGGGCTAATAAATTATTGATTTTGAATAATTTTATTGAATCAATTCTCAATAAATTTAAAGTTGTTTATATTTTTGATGATTAAAATTAGTCCGTATTTAAATCTTTCCTTAGTAGAAAAAATAATTTCTCATCCTATTATTAATATTGAAAGTAGAGTATATTTAAATATTAGAAATTTTACCTATAAATTAACTGATTTTCTTTTCTTTCTTTTAACATGATTAATCTTCTTCATAAAGTGGGCCACAAAAGAATCCAAAAGGAACATATGCAATACACATTACTCATTACTCATAATAATAAAAGGACGAAAATATGATCCCTAATTTCCATTTGTCTCTATGAGACGCAACAACAACACAACACACTCAAACATAAACACTACACTGCACCCCTACCTCACTCTCTCCCACACACAAAAAAAAAAAATTCAGATTTTTTTAGTATAATATTTAATAAATAAAAAATCAAATGATTAATTTCTTAAATATTGTATAGACAAAATGAGTGATACTCTTAAATAATAATCTTCATTTTCCTCATTCAAATCAAACTCCTTAAAAATAATTAAGAAATATGTACTCTATTCCACTCCGTGTTAAGTAAAAATGATGAAAATATGAACTTTAATTTTTATTCATCTATTAAAAAACATAAAACACTAAAAATATAAATACTACAGTGCACCACTCACTCATCCTCTCTCCCACGGAAAAGAATTCAAAATTTTTTTGAATTAAGAATTTAATGATTAATTTTTGAGTACTGCATATACAAATTTAGTGATTTTTTAAACAAATAAGCTTTATTTTTATCTTCTAAAAGAATTAAATTTGGGAAAGATAATTAAGAACTACGTACTCTCTAGTCTCTTCACTGATGAGTAAAAATAATTCAGAAATGAAAATAAAAATTATGAAAAGCGCCCCCACACTATAAAACCCTTCAAACCCCAAACGAACAAGAACTGTTCCCACTCTCTTGACACTTAACCCCCACTTCTCTTTCTATTCTATCTTTGGCGGCTCTCTACTTCTCCAAACCCAAAACCCTAGTTCTTCTTCTATTCTCCTTTTTCCCAAATTATTAAAATTATTTTATTTTATATTTTATATAGTTTAATTAATCATACACACGCAAAGTCTTAACCCTATATAGACAGAATAGATTCATACGCACGCTTATTCATTCTTCCTTTTACAAATTCGGAGCAACATTAATTAGTTAATTAAATACAACAAAGAAGGAACATAAGGTTTAACTTTGTTGTGTGAGGGTTTTTGGTATTGAGGGAGGGAAAGAGGTTTTTTTTTTTCTTTTTTTTTTTTAACAATGGAGGGTTCCATAGCACTGCAGAAGCGGAAGCTCCGTGAGTTCACTTTGGCATCAGTTTCTGACCTCTGTTCTTCTTTGCTTCCTCCTTCTCCTCCTCCTCCTCATTCTGAAGCTGGTTCTTCTTCGCCGGGGATTGCTCGCTTTGCATCTGGCGATGGCTCCTTGGCGGAGCTTCAAATCCTCCGCGAGTCTAATCAGGTTGCTCTCAATGTAGATCTCCGAGCTGCTCAGGTTTGATTCTTTTCCGTTGTTTTGATTTGGTTTCTGTTTGTTTAGTTACTAGTAAGTGCAAAAAATGCTTAACTAATGATGATAATGATGTTGATACTTGATAGTAACAATAATAGAGATTGATTTTTGAGCTGGTGTGATGTGTTTTATGGACAAATTGAAGTAATAAATTTGGTATTTTCTCAATGCAGGAAATGGTGTGTTGATATGTGTTGTTATTTATTTACTCTTTATTTATTTTTATTATGAGGTGTTAAATGTGGAATTATTTGGGTTTGCAGATATTTAGATTAAGTCCTGTTCAATCTGTTTGCATGGTGGAAGGATCTGATGCGGGCAAACAGGTACAAATGCATCTTTTTGTAGTGCTATTTCAGCTGAGTTTTTTTAGGTTGACAAATTCTGAAACAATCTGATTTGTTTTTCTCTTTTCATTATTATTTTTTACTTATCTTACTTCCTTGAAGATTTGAGCTGTATAAACAATTTTATTTTGTGGTAATGATGCATTCTTTTCATTTTTATAACCTGTCTTTTGAGTTTTGATCATTTGTTTGGTTTACTGTTATTGTGAGGTTTGTTCGGTGCATTGTTTCCTTGCCTATTTCATTGATGTATTGCGAAATAGTTATGCCTTTTAACTGTGCTATTTTTGAACCAGACATCATATTCAAGGGGAGTCGCTATTCAGTTTAGAAATGAGGAAGATAGTGAGGCCTTCCATTGTGTATACCAACAATGGAAGAAGGAATTCAATGTTCAAGGTGCTCCTTTGGAAATTTGTTTATGGTGTTTTAGAATGGCTTTTGGCAAGCTGTGTTTGAATTTGATTTTTTGGAAAACATAGATGAAGGGATGCAGCTATCCTTCTTTAGGATACCGTTTTTATTTTGAAAAAATATTGGTCTTCAGCATATCACCTGGTTTGTTAAATGGTTTTTATCCTTTAAATTCATTAGATAAAATTGGTTGGCTTGCTAAAATTCGTGGTGCTAGGTGATACCAGTGAAACTTTGTTAGCAGATTTCTTTTTATAGAGTAATTCACTCATTTTGCATTTGTTCTCCTTGTAATTAACTGATTATTGTTCTCTTGGTAGAATTGGTTTAATGTCTTGTTAACTGCTTTGGTGTTTTTCTCTGTGTAGCAAAAACATGGTGTTTGGAGTCAGATTCTCCTAATTAATCTATTGATTAAAATTTGTCTTTTCTTGTTAACTGCTTGATTACATCTTGTTACCCAGTGATAATTCAAACATAATTACATATTTGATTGTATAACCCAGGGAGTAACCTACCAAACGGAACAAATGCTATAACTTCCAAAAGCAAATTTGATGAAAAGATAGAGTCTTCTTCTGCAAAAATGTATTTCCATTATTACGGACAACTTCTGCATCAGCAAAATATGTTGCAGGACTATGTGAGGACAGGTTATATCAAATTGTACTCTAGTGGTTTCTTTGTTGTCTGCTTTACTTATTTTTTTAGGCATATGTATTTACCTGATGCATTTGTTGTTCATCTTGTTTTAGGAACATATTATGCTGCAGTTATTGAGAACCGTGCTGATTTCATGGGTCGTGTAGTAGTTGATGTTGGTGCTGGCAGTGGTATTTTGTCATTGTTTGCTGCTCAGGTAAACCAAAATCTTAGTTTGCTAAATATATCTGTAGGATGTACTAAGTATCATTGCTTCTAATTACCTGAAAACTCCAGCTGTCTCCCATGCCTGCCCTTTCAAGACTTTGAATTGAGTCCTTGTCATGCTGTCATTCCTTTGCAGGCTGGTGCAAAACATGTTTATGCTGTGGAAGCATCTGAAATGGCAGAATATGCACGGAAACTTAT
>JASCZI010090685.1:43469-56628 GCA_036250425.1 Stylosanthes scabra
TACCCCTCTCACTACTATACTACATCTATGCTCCATATAGTGGATGAACACATTTCAATTTGCATTTAGCTAAAATGTGGGGGCCTGGTGCTGAACAAGGAGGGATTCTACAAACATCATCTTGTAAACTTGATCTGAAAGAACCCTACTACAGAATGTCTCAGCCTCAAGTGTATCCAGTTTCCCAAGATCAGCAACCTCAATCACTTCTACAGACGCAGGTAATGGCACCATCTATTTCTTATATGTTCAGTTTGATTTTAAATTGTTGAGGATACTTGAATATGGAGTATAAGTGGGTTTTCGTATAGTCAAAGTTTGTCCAATGGAATTTAGAAGGGTGAAATAAGGATTATGATCTTAAGATAACATGGTAAATATGTAGTTAGTATTTTTAGGAAGAATTAACTATTGATGAAATATATTCCATCCAATTCATGCTATACTGATATTATATATTAATTTCAGAAGAATTAAAAAAGTACATAAATTATCACAAATCATGCCAAACTGATAATATTGTTTCGATGTTCAACAAGTCTCAAGGATTAACCACTGACTCTGTTGATCATAAAATCATGGCCTTGATGATCTTTTTTCCATTATTTTCCCATTAAATAAAAAAGCTGCAAAACCTTGCTGCTTCCTAGGTGGGCCTTCGCTGGATAAATTGCATGTTGAGCAATGCGATGCAATCCAACCGAATCTTTTGGAAACATAGCATTTTCTTTTCCATTTGACTACATTATTTTTGAATGACATTGAGTTACTTTGGCAGGATGTAAATATCCAATCTCAGGATTTGGATGAAGCTGAGCTAATGCAACAGCCTTCGCCAAATTCATGCGCCCAGATTGACTCCCTCATGCAGAATGCTTAGGTTGATGAAATATTAACTTCAGCTTTCTGTTTTTAACATGAATCAACCATGCTGAAGCAAGTTGGGGGGAAACTATGTCTGTATTTATTTGGACATACCCCGGGCCTGTAAAATTCATCAACATTTCAGTAGCCTAGTTAGTGGCTATGAATTGTGAGTGGTTGTGCAGCTGATCCTGTAGCTGGTTGCACCAAAATTTAACAAGCAATATATTTGATGCTTATATACCTGGCACAGTGTGGAGCTTGTGTACAATTACTTTTACTAGATTAGATTTTTTCAGCTTGTCTTGTAAGGTTATCAATTCAGCGGAGCACTTGGAAAAAGGAGAGACTCATACACATTCCTGTTTGTGAATTGATTGAAAATTTCACGCTTGCTAATTCTGTTTTACTTGAAAGATATGTTGTCTTCTGTATCAACTAGTAAAGGTTCAAGTGATGCCACATGAATGTTTCGCTTGAAAAGTTGTTTCATATTCTTGGTCCAATTAACTTGATGAAGGTCCAAAGAAACAGCTGCAATATATGCTTGTTCATTTGAACAAATTGTAAACATTTTAAAAGACTAATTTGTCTGAAAAATTATTAAACACTAATTTAAGATGTTACTCTTTGATTTTACCCATTACAAATCAAACATTATTTTACCACTCAAATTGGATATGAGGAGGATAAAATTCATAATTTCTGAAGCTTTCTGTTCAAATCCAAATCAAAACAGACACTATAGACATTTTGTTCTCCTCCTTAGATAGACCATTGATTATTTGGTTTAACGTTATTTTAACTCTCAATTGATATTGAGGAGGATAAATTCTAAAACCTCCCATGACCTTTTTTTTTTCTTTCTAAAACCTCTTTCTCAAATCCAAACGAAGACAAACAAACTATTGACATTTTGTTTTCTTTCTATGATAGAGCATTGGCTATTTGATTTTTTTGGGGGACAGGGATTGGCTATTTGATTTAACTACTAAAAGATGAAATAATTGATAAACTAATTTTTCAAATACTAGTGATTTATATATATTTTTAATTAAATGATCAACTATTAGAATAATTAAATTTGTAATAATAGAATAATCATATTTGTTTATAGCAATATAACAAAAAATTGAGATGTTAAATAAGCATTTTTAATTCTAAGTGTTTTGTCTAATCCAATTCAATCAAATTATTTATTTTATGTCATATAAAAAATTATTTTAATGATAAATAGAAGTTTATTTCGATGCTATTTGATATCAACATAGTCTTCTATTTAGCATATAAAAAATAACTTAATTGAACTTAATTAGTCAAAATAAGTGTACAAATAACATTACACTAAAAAAAAATTCAGCCTATAGTCAAGAGATATATGAAAAATAAATAAATAAATAAAAAAACTAAAAATTAAGAGAAAGTCATTGTTTATCTATCCTTATTTTTCCGACATTTTCTTTTTCTTTTCCTTTTTTGTATTTTACGACCCTCTATCGTTCTCTCTGAAAGTTGCATTCACACACACAAAAAGAAAGAAAAACGATGAACGTCCTCTGAATTTCGATCTGTAACTCTCTTCTCCTCCTCCTCCTTCTTCTTCTTCCTCAACCCAAAACCATGGACCCTAGTGGATCATACCCAGTCTCAGGAGTCGGAACTACCCAAATGAAAATGACGATTCGCCCCTCCCATTCCCACCACCACTCTGAGACCACCAACACCGACCGCGCACTCGACTGCAACCTCACCTCCCTCTGCGACCACATCCAATCCGAAGGCTTCAACTCCGGCGCCTTCTCCGACATCCTCCTCCACGCCCTTGGCTCCACCTTCCGCCTCCACCGCCTCCTCCTCTCCCGCAGCTCCTATTTCCGGTAACCAACTCACTCACTCTAACTCTAACTCTAATTCACTCCTCAATTGAAACCGTTGGGGTTTGATAATTGATTTGATTAATTAGGAACATGCTTCATGGACCTTGGAAGGAAGCTTCTGCACCGGTTGTGACTTTGCACGTCGACGATAAAAACGTTAACGAAGAAGCCATTACTATGGCTTTGGCTTATCTCTATGGTCACCACCCTAAGCTTAACGATAACAATGCTTTTCGTGTTCTCGCTGCTGCTTCCTTCCTTGACCTTCAGGTACCAATCAATTTATTTATCAATTAAAGATGCAATCTTGAATCAAAGTGGTTGCATTTTCAGGATCAATTTGAGGTGTCTAATTTTTTTGAAAGTACCAAAGTGATGCTTTTAAGAACCATTTTGACCATTAGTCTAACCAATGTCATGTCCTTTAAATTTTTAAAATTTTAAATTCTGTGCAGGATTTGTGTGCAATATGTACGGACTTCATTATATCGGAGCTTTGGACTTCTAATTTCTTGGCTTACCAGGTTAAACATGCATAATGCTACATTGCTACCTTCATTGTAAATTCTGAGTAATATACTCAATTTCTACTATTATTGAGATAGTTATTGATTGGATTCTAGGTGTTTGCTGAGAACCAAGACTATGGCATCCATGGGGAGCGTGTAAGAAATGCTTGTTGGGGCTACCTATGTCAAAGCGGTGGCATGGAATTAAAAGAGGTAATTTGGACAGGAAGATGAAATCACATTCTTGTAACTGTCGCTCAGCATCCTTTAGTTGTGATTCTTGGTTATGTATATTTGTTTTGAATTTGAGGATTATGTTGGATTAGATGACATTTGGTTGTTTGTTGCAGGTGCTTCCTAAACTTTCATCTCAAACATTGCATGCGTTACTGACCAGTGATGAACTATGGATACCAAGTGAAGAGAAAAGGTAGGTGGTTTTTATGAGCTTCTATTTGTTTTTCTTCCTTTTTTCCCCCTCCCTTTAACAGCTTCAGTTTCATTGTTTGTGTAACACTTGTCAAATTTCATTTTAAGGTTTGAGTTGGCTTTGTATGTGTTCCTCGCAAAAAGTGCTCAGTGGAAGGCCAAACATCCTGAACAAGGAAGTTCCAATTCTGAGTCTGGAACTGATATTCATTCCGATTCTGATCACTCAAAGGGGAAGAGTATATCTGACGGCTGCACTGATAAGAGGTTGGAAACTGATCTAGAGCAAATGAGTCTTAAAAGTAATCTAAACGATCCTAATGGCCGTAGTCTTATAGTTGAGCTGCCAGACTTCAACAATGCAGCTTCTAATTCCAATCAACAAAGTGAAGAAGCTTCATATACCAGCTCATCGAACCTGAAACCAACATACTCTTGCAACATGGAAGGGCCTTCGTCAATGGGTGACTCATTATCTGATACAGATGGCAGCAGAACATCATGTTCCTATGTTGAGATGCCTGTTGTTGCTGGAGTAAATGGAGTGGCTATGGAAGGGCCTTCTGAGGAAGGATCTTGCTACCATTTGGATAACAATAGTTGGATTGTTAGGGATCAATCTAGAAACCGTTTTTCATCAAATTCTTCTTCTAGCGGGGTGTCATCCAGTGATTGGGGAAGATATGGAGCACCATTTTTTTCATGGGGTGGAAGAGTTGTTGGCAAAAGACGGCTTGAAGCTCACTCCAAAAGAAACTATGCAGATAATGGGGATGAATATGAAGCATTTTTAAACATATTTGAAGGGGGCTCTCTCTTATACTGCAATATGTCTTTTGAGGCTCTTTTGAATGTCAGAAAGCAACTTGAAGAGTTAGGTTTCCCTTGTAAAGCTGTGAATGATGGTCTTTGGCTTCAGGTATTTCATTGTTGCCATTTACATTGCACCTCTTATACAAACTCTGTCTATGACTTCATCAATGACTCAACATCTGTTGCAGAATATATTTGAAATTTAATTCTATTGGTTTTTATTAGATGCTTCTAAGTCAGAGGGTGCAAGAAATTGCTGCTGATACCTGTAAGTCTTGTTCCCTTATGAGTATGGCTTGCACTTGCCGGCAACCGTTCACATTTTCACATGGGGCTAATTCTACTGGGTTTTACATGCAAGAACATAACCAGAATAATATGCCTGGGAATATGGGCAATATATATGTTGCTGAGCCTTCTCCAGGTGAAGGAAATGGCATCTTTAGACCCGTACGAGTACATGTTAGAGGGGCTATAGATGGCCTTGCAGGTATTGGTCGTGGAACTACCTTTGTTCCAGCAGCTGCTTCTCCTCCCACACGTTTTGTCTTTTCTCGTGTACCATTTGGTGTTGGGAACAGAAACTACCAGCAATCTGCCGCCAATGATGATTCAGAGATGCGAACTGATCACAATGGTGACCTGTCTGGAGATGGATTGACAGCATTGGTCGGATTAAGTCAAGGTGGTGGTAATGGAGCAAATGTACACGGAGAACTTTCTCAAAGGGGATATGAAATGGAAATGCAAGGCAGAATGTCTGGAACTGCTGGAGGTCCAAGTACTGGTGGTATTCCTATGCAGATGTTAGAGACACCAGAACATAGCAGTGGAGTAGAATGGGAGAATTCCAATAATTCATCTATATCATTGGATTTGAAAACACCTTTAAGCCATTTCCCCCCTTTTCGCTTTGGGTGAGTTAACTTTTCTACAACTTTCCACAGTTGTTAAAGTAAATATTGCTATCAGTGGTTTGTGTTTCTTTTTTTGTGCCCTTAGCTCACACATTGATCTCTCCCCTCTGTTACTGCCCAATATACTTCTCAATATCAATAATTTAGTGTGATTAATATTCACACATAATCACATTGGAATCACTATGATGACATTTTTGTTATTAGAACTGGATTATGTTTCATTGAACTTCGAGCTTCCTCTGTTCCTCTCTTTTGTGTTCCCCTTAAATTTGGATGTTTTAGGTGGTATAGTTTAATGTAGGTTGCGAATAATACACATCTGTAACATGCTAACACCTAAAAGTGTACATGGAACGTTGTTTCTTGTATCACAGTAGTTGAATTGCAGTTAGAGTGAGTCTATTTTTTTTAATTAGTAGTTTGATTAAAATGCAAATGGTCCGTCCTGTTTCTTACCCTTTCAAAATTATGCCCCTCATCTCAATTTTGACAGCTTACTTGCTTAAACTTTCACTATGGTTTTAATTTTGAACATTGAAAGTTGAAAATAAATAGTTATTTGCCACATAATAAAATTTGAGGCATTAAATTTTCCAAATTGAAATCACGTTGGGGCTATTTGGCAAAGGGTCATAGTCAGAGTAGGTGTTTTCATTTTAACAAATAATTTGTATACATTTAATTTTGCTTCTGCTTTGGATTACAGGGTACAATTTGAGGATGTGCACAGACTTGGTGATGGCCAGGTTAAGCATTCTCCAGAAATGTTCTATGCTGGTTCTTTGTGGAAGGTACATGGACAAAAATTAATCTCTATATTATCTTGGTTGAGTTTACATGTCCTGGTATTAATAGAGTTTATCTGTTTGAATCTTTAGGTCAGTGTACAGGCTTTTAATGATGAGGACCCTCAGGGAAGACGTACACTGGGTAATGTGTCACTGCATTGAATGCTCACCTTTGGATTATGAATTAAGTATGTAAATTCTTATTCTATCTGGGAGCTTATTTTTAGTGTTGGTGCAGGGTTGTTTCTTCATCGTCGGAAGGCAGAGATAACTGATATACATAAAAAGGTAAGTATGTCTGCTTTTTTGTATTTGAAGGATAGTTTAGGACTTGGAAATCATATTGTGTTTCTGTAAATGAATTGCTTTATTTCATTCGTATAGAGTAATGGCTGTCCATCAGGTACATTTAAACTCAAATGGGGCGCTGATTGCCTTATAGTTGGAGTTATAGTATCGTTATGCCACCTTCTTTGTTATAAATGTGTATACCTTATTTCCAGTGTCATTGATTATAAATCTTATGGAATTAGATCTGACCTTAAGGTATATCTATGAAATGTGTTTTCAGGTGCACATGTATGTTGACTCTCGTGAAAAGGTGACTGCTCGCTATCAGGTAATGCTGGGGTACTGAACATATGCTTTTATCATGTGGTGGTTTGTGATTTTCTATCATTTTAGTCGTTCCTGATACTGTTATCATTCTGGTTAATGGTTTTGTTTTCCATCTGCCTGGTCCATTCAGTTGATATGTCCATCCAAGAGGGAGGTGATGGTGTTTGGAAGCTTTAAACAAACAGGCACTCTTCTACCTAAAGCTCCTAAAGGATGGGGTTGGCGAACTGCTCTGTTATTTGACGAGCTTGCTGATCTTCTCCAAAATGGAGCCCTAAGGGTCATTGCTGTGGTGCAGCTCGTTTGAATTAAACAGGTAAAATTTCTTTGCATATACCATATATGAGAAGTTGAAAATTCTAATGGTTTGTAAAATTTGTTCAGTTTCTTTCTTTTTGTCCAATCTTACAGGAGATGAAGTGATGAACCATGGTCAGTCTTCATTTTCTTTGTACATGAACAAAATAAGGAAGTTCAGGAGTTTATGAATAGCACGTGATCAGTAAATGCCATTTTTGTTTGCATCTATCTTAAGATTTAGGTGAGCAACAAGGCATCATCTTCACATATAAGAGGGCGTTTTTTTTTTTGTGCTTTCTTATTTTCTTTTCAGGCTACTATAGCAAAACAACATGAACATTGATGTATGAGATAGAAATAATCCCTAATTAGCTTCTAAAATTGTGTAAAATTATAATAAGGCAGTGTCTCCATCAGGTGATCTTAACATGTGTGACCTACACCTAAAATGAATGAGTTTTAATCTGTTTATATTGGAAAGCTTGAATGAGAACTACAATTCCCAATTATAGTTGATCTTGATCTTCATTAGAATGTAATTTTTGCAGTCTCTTAGCTTTTAATTTGCAGTCTTCCAACATTTTTGCAGAAGTTCTTAGATCAAAATTTGCAGTCTTCATTCCTTTCCATATTCTTTAATAAATGTATTTCTTTAGATTAGTCAAATATTGGCAAATTTGTTCTTTCACATCATGTCTTGAAAATTAGAACCATTGCACTAGTTTTTCTCTTCTCCTGTGGTTACCTTTCTAGTGTAACTTCAGTCATGTAGATGTTAAATTAATAATGTGATTGTAAGTGAAATCAAATAATAGTGAATGACATTTTTTTAGTACCATTGTTACGCTGCAAATGTCGTTGGAAGAATTACAATAATTTAGTATGAAGCTTAGTTGGGATTGGAGACTCAAGCTGAGCCACATTTGTATATATTTTTTGTTATAACCATCTTGTGGGAGGGAACTTAGTAGGATATCTGAAAAATTATCAATTTAGTCTCCAAAATTCAAGATCAAATTGATTGAGCACCCTCTCCTTCTCCTATCAAAGTTGTCAGCTTTGTTTCTTTTTATTTATTTGATATAGTGGCAGTGTTATGTCATTGCCGCCATATGCCGCACGTGACACTCTTCTTATTGCATAAACTATGCTACGCGTGGTTCTCGCTTCAAGCTACTTGATTTTCTTTATTGATTCCTAGTACGTCTAAAATTTGGTAATGGATTCTTTTTCTATCATAAATTGAAGCTGTAAAATGTTTATGTTCTATTTCTTTTTAGTAACATGCTCCATGTAACATTCCACCCCTTATTATCCAATGTGGTTCGCAGTGTTCATAAATCTATGGTGCTTTGTGTCTAAAAAGATACCATAGAGTCCATAGTGAAAATTTCAAGTTATTGGAGATACTTACCAGAGGATAGGACGATAATAACAAGCATGCACTATTATTTTGGAATTTAGGGTGTCCAAATTCATCCTCCTATACGAAATATTCACATAGTACATATAAAATAGAAGACAAAGATAAAATAGAAAAAATATTTTATGCTCTCTAATCCTGATAAAATTATTGAAATTAAACCAATTTTTTATAAATAAAAAATAAGAATTGTTATTAAATGAATGATAATTGTAAGAAATTTATCCAATTAAGTGAATGTGAGAAAATAATACACAACACTTCCATCCTCGCACTATGTTGGGTTCCTTGTACGTTATAGTGATTGTGTCTAAGACTCTAAGTCAATTAATAACAAAATACTACTTAACTAATTAATATAACCATTTAGCTTAAAGCAGAACCAATTAAAAGTGGCCTTAGGAAAGAAAGAAAAAAAAACTAGCCCTCCCTTTAATCATTGCCATCTCCTGTTTACAATATTGTATTAATATAATATTGCATAATAATCATATAAACTTTTTTGTCTCTAGTTACATGATGATGATTATTATTATTAGTATTTTAGTTAGTATTTTCACTAATATTGTAGTTCTAGAAGCGTGACTCACATGGACTTTATTTTATTCCACAAAATGATCCCACCCTTTAAGCAAGCCGCATTGAAAATCAATTCTTTTTCACACCCTTAGCTTAAGACATCAACAATTCCCACAAACACAAACACAGCATTTTCATATTTTCTCCAACCTTGTTTCACACCTCTTTAACTTGTTCATCAATCATATACCAATCCTTTCTCATCATCATCATCATGTATGAAAAGAGCAAAAAGGTTATGTGACTTATGTCTAACTCTCCATGACCAACCTTGAGTTATATTTATATTTTGAAGCATAATATACCAACCCCATATTTGGAACATGTCTTCTGCTTCTTCTTCTTCTTCTTGGCTTACTTCACCTTCTTGTTCTTCTTCTCTATTAGTGGATTCATCTTCTCCTACTTCAGAACTTGTAGCTCAATGGTTGAGGTTCATATTCCTATCACCATGTCCTCAGAGAATTCTTCTTTCTGCCATTGATCTCATCTTCTTAATCACCCTCTTAGCCTTTGCAGCTCAAAAGATCTATTCTAGATTCACTTCTAATGCCAACTCTGCCTCCACCATCACCAAGCCTCTTTTGCAGGACAAAGATTCAGATTACAAGGTTACCTTGTGGTTCAAACTACCCCTTTTGGTGACATCACTTCTGGCTGTTACTTACACTGTTCTAACCATCTTGGCCTTCACTCAAAGCAATCTTGCCTCATGGAGACAGATAGAGGCCCCCTTTCGCCTTGCGCAAGCGATAACCAACTTAGTAATTGTGATTCTAATGGTGCATGAGAAGAAGTTCAAAGCTTCAAAGCACCCTTTATCATTAAGATTCTATTGGATTGCAAACTTTGTTGTTGCTTGCCTTTTCGCCGCTTCATCCATTGTTCGATTAGTAAGTGTCCATGAATCGAGTTTGGAGGCTAATTTGAGAGTGGATGATGTGTTTTCATTGATCAATCTTCCATTTTCTTTGTTCCTTTTGGTCATAGCATTGAAAGGGTCATCAGGGATTCATGTTATAAGAATCTCTGATGAGATTGAAAGCTCAAGAACATGGCTTTCCAATGATAGGACTACGAGTCTCTATGGCAATGCTTCTTTGTTCTCCAAAACAGTGTGGCTTTGGATGAATCCTTTGCTCAATAAAGGTTACTCAACACCACTCAAACTCCAAGATGTTCCAACACTCCCTCTCGAATTCCGGGCCGAAAAGATGTCAGAGCTTTTCCAAGAATATTGGCCAAAGCCAGAGGAAAACTCCAAGCACCCTGTTGGATTCACCCTGCTGAGATGCTTCTGGAAACACATAGCATTCACCGGATTCCTCGCGGTTGTTCGGCTCGCGGTTATGTACATCGGTCCAATGCTTATTCAGAGCTTTGTTGATTACACCTCAAAGACCAATCCTTCTCCCTATGAAGGACTAATCCTAATTTTGATCCTGCTTGTGGCAAAAATAATTGAAGTCCTCAGTGTTCATCAATTCAACTTCCATTCTCAGAAACTCGGCATGCTGATTCGTTCCAGCATCATCACTTCTGTTTACAAGAAGGGGCTAAGATTGTCTTGCACTGCAAGGCAGGCTCATGGCACTGGCCAGATTGTGAACCATATGGCTGTTGATGCTCAGCAGCTATCTGATTTGATGCTGCAGCTTCATCCAATTTGGTTAATGCCATTGCAAGTAGCAGCGGCTTTGGCCTTAATCTACACCTATGTTGGCTTGTCTGCAGTTTCAGCCCTGCTTGGAACTGCTGTGGTGTTTGTTTTCACCGTGATTCGGACGAAGAAGAGCAACAGTTTCCAGTTCAGGATCATGATGAGCCGTGACTTGAGGATGAAGGCAATCAATGAGCTTCTAAACAACATGCGTGTGATCAAGTTTCAAGCATGGGAGGATTACTTCGGCAACAAGATTCGCCAGTTTCGCGAAGCTGAGCACGGTTGGATTGGCAAGTTCTTGTACTATTTTGCTGTCAACATGGGAATTATGTCCGCTGCGCCTCTCTTGGTCACAGTTCTTACCTTTGGAACCGCGACTTTTATTGGGATTCCCCTTAATGCTGGGACTGTTTTCACTATAACTTCAGTGATCAAGATTCTGCAGGAGCCGGTTAGGACGTTCCCGCAGGCTCTTATCTTGATTTCTCAGGCTATGGTATCTCTAGGGAGGTTGGATGAGTTCATGATGAGTAAGGAAAGGGATGAGAATGCAGTGCAGAGAGATGATAAATGTGACAGTGACATAGCAGTGGAGATGAAAGATGCCAAATTCTCTTGGGATGATGAGGAAGGGAATGAGGCTCTGAAGGTTGAAGAGCTGGAGATTAAGAAAGGGGACCATGCTGCAGTTGTTGGAACTGTTGGCTCAGGAAAATCTTCATTACTGGCTTCTATTTTGGGGGAAATGTACAAGATATCAGGAAAGGTAATAATAATTGCTTTTTGGACTCAAAGTTAATGGTTTCTTGTTCAATCAAGTTTTTAGTATGATTGTTCCATGTTAACTTACATAATTGTTCATTTCTACATTATGTTATTTGGATTCAATACAAGGTTAAAATAGGTATAAAAAACAGTTTTCTTTTAGAGTAAACTACCAACCTGGCCCTGTCCATTCGGAAAAATGTCGTTCGAAAAAATGAACAGGGTCGGGTTGGTAGTTTACTCTTTTCTTTTATACTAAAAATGTTGGTTACCTAGCATTCCTCTTCTTTTTTATAAGTTACAAACTATGATGATATTTCAAATTCATACTAATTTATATGGCCTCAAATTGGTTTAAGCATTCATCTGTACCAGAATTAGAATAAGCTTTATTGGTTCTTACTGCATATATGAGTTTCTCTTCCAAATGTTGAAATTGAATGAATAGGCTGAAGTCCTCAGAGTACTAAATGTCTTATAATTTTTTCTTCTTCTTCTTTCTTCTTTATTAGTTCTCATCATGATCTCCTTCTCCCACCCCTAAAATCATATAGGTCAGAGTTTGTGGGACAGTTGCATATGTAGCACAAACATCATGGATTCAGAATGCAACCATCCAAGAAAACATATTGTTTGGCTTACCAATGAACCAGCAGAAATACAAGGAAGCCATAAGAGTGTGCTGCCTGGAAAAGGATCTAGAAATGATGGAACATGGAGACCAAACTGAGATAGGAGAAAGGGGTATTAACCTCAGCGGCGGCCAGAAGCAACGCGTGCAACTCGCCAGAGCTGTGTACCAGGATTGTGACATCTATCTCCTTGATGATATATTCAGTGCTGTTGATGCCCAAACAGGATCATTTATTTTCAAGGTATATGTACTAAGTTATCTTTAAGAGAAGAATAAGAGCACATATAACTACTTCCATGGCCATATTAGATCAATCGAATTAATGTTCTAAGATATTCACAAATAATGAAGGTGCTTATATATTTTTTTTCTCTCTAATTTGTTGCAGGAATGTGTCATGGGAGCTCTTAGACATAAGACCATTTTACTAGTAACTCACCAAGTTGATTTCCTGCATAATGTTGACTCTATAATGGTAAGTATATACTCACATTTTTCATAGACTTGTGGGCGTGTTTCTTCTTAATTTCTCAATTCAATTCCACTTGAATTAGTCCTTTCAACTAAGACCTTTGCTTGTCTGATTCCAACATCAAGGTGATGCGAGATGGGAGAGTCGTGCAAAGTGGAAAGTATGATGAACTTCTTAAAGCTGGCCTGGATTTTGGTGCACTTGTGGCTGCTCATGAAAGCTCCATGGAGATCACAGAAACTGGTGATGGTTCTGGCCTGTCTCCAAAGTTGGCTCGCATTCCTTCGAAGGAAAAGGAAAGCACAGGCAAAAATCAATCTCAAGATCAATCTAAGTCTGATAACGGTTCATCAAAGCTCATTGAAGAGGAGGAGAGGGAAACCGGTCAAGTCAATCTCCGAGTATACAAACATTATTTCACTGAAGCATTTGGATGGTGGGGAGTAGCACTCATGCTGGCAATGTCTTTAGCATGGATCATATCCTTCTTGGCTGGTGACTACTG
>JASCZI010090685.1:74937-91455 GCA_036250425.1 Stylosanthes scabra
TCACAAAAAAGCCCCACATAATTATCCCCTAAATGCAGGATCACTCAAACTTCAAAGACTCATTCAAGATAATCAATTTTTACTCTTGTCTCAGGATTTGTCTCCTTAACTTTACTTTGGTATGCTTCCATGCTAAGGCTCTACCATATTCAGTCTATATGCCATAACCTTTACCATTATTACAAGCAGATACTCCATAATTTTCAACATACAAAAACTTCATCCAAAACATGAAAGAAAGAAATTATCACATACATAATCAACCAAATTCCCTTCACCAAAGACTTACAAAATAACATATAACTACACATTCACAATCCTATAAAAACAAGCATCAATTAAAGGTGTGCTTAACATGCCTGCATGAGAAGGTTTGGAACGAGGCGATTATCGATTCCAGTGGAAGCCACGGGAGAGGCCAGATGCTGCAACCCGGCAGATTGCAGCCACCGCGCCATGACCGCATCGCCGGCATCAGTGGCTGCATTCCCCGCGCCGTGCAGAGAGCCACGGCCGCCGTCATAAAGAGCGGCGGCTGCAGCATTGCTCTGCTGCATCTGGCCACCCGCGTGGCGCTGCGACCGGCGTTGGGGCGCCAATTTTCAAGATCTGTTTAACACACTTCGCACACAAAAACAAAAAATCAAAGAAAGAACAAAAAAAAAATGCGAAAGTTCGTTGAATTCAGATATTTCAGAGGAAGAATAAAGAAAAAGACGGAGAAAATGGAATAGAAACTCACGAGAATGAGGTGAAAATCGAGATTCGGAGAAGAACATGGAAAGTGAGGAGGAATCAGAATCGGCGTAACCTTGCAATGGCTAATAACGAATCAAAGTGAAAATCGGTGGAATGAGATTCAGATCTGTAAAATAACGATTCGGTAGCGCGATTCCTTTGATTTTACAATGGCTTCTTCGATTTTCCACAATGCAAAAACAAGGAAGAAGAAAGAAGAGAGAGAAACCCTGTGAAAGGCTTTAATTGGATTGAGAAACAAGAAAAATGCGAATTAATTTTCAATCTTTGTAAGATTAACCGCATCAATGGTAAATTTTAATTTAATATCAATTTGAATATTATGACATATCAATATTTATGGGATCATATCTCATTTGATATTATATTTGAAATAACATCTCCAATGCTTAATTTTAATTTAATATCAATTTGAACCTCACATAATATTATTTATTAACTTGCATTAAATGGATTGTACAAGTGATATAGTATCAATTTATTAGTGATACAGGTAACATTTTTAAATTTCTTTTCAATACATACCAAAGTATCAATTCAATTCATTTGTGTTTTCAAGATGAATTGATACTCAAAAAGTGTATTAATGAGATATTTTTTGAGTATTAAGTTTTATTAAAATGATAAATGAACTGAATTGATATTGAACTATACATTGGAGTGAATAAAGAAAGTGATACCTGTATCACTAAGTTGATACCATATCATTTGAATGAATGCCAATTAGAATGTACCATGTGTATAACTCATTAAATGCAGGTTCATTAAATAGTATGTTGTGGGACCCGAATTGATATTAAATTAAAACCAGTCATTAGAGCAATAAGAGCATCTCCAATGGTGAGTTCTAATTTAATATCAATTTGGGTCTCATACAATGACATCTCATCATTTGTGGGACCATATCTAATTTGATATCACGTTTGAGATAGCAACTTCAATGCTTTGTTTTAGTTCAATGTCAATTTAGATTCACACAATACTATTTATTAAGTTAAATTAGCATGCATTAAATGAGTTGTGCAAGTGATACGATATCAACTTAGTGATACCGATAACACTTTCAAATTTGCTTCCAATGCATATCAAAGTATCAATGATGAATTGATACTCAAAAAATGCACCATTGGAGATGCTCTAAATTTTATATTTATCTCAAATCATATATAATCCCAAAAATACTAATATAATTTCATCTTGTGGGACCTAAAATAATTTTGAAACTAATACTATCATTGGAGATGCTCTAAAGTTTCTGAGTTTGTTTAATTAATGTGTTGTTTGTTTAATTAATTTTTCTTTTCAAAATATTTAAACGGCTATGTGGAACGAAACGAAGCGGTGGTTGTGAAAAGACTGATATGCCCTCCTGCTTGTAATTAATTCTGGTATATGCTCCAACAACATGCAACCAGTGTGCATATAATTAGACACATTATGAATCTAACAAATGGCAATCATGTATTGATTTACCAATAATTCTTCAACTATATTGCAATCCAAATCTTTTAAAAGTGACTCAATGTTATCATCATTTTTAACCCCATAAAAAAAAATTACTAATTAATGATATATCTTCTAAATTTTTTTTACAATTTAATAGAGAAGAATACGATCTTATATAGATACTCATAATATTGGTTAATTTTTTATTAAAAAATAGCAGTTAATTTAATAGAGTTTAATTTGATGCACTGACAGTGTAAAGAGTTTTACACAGTCATCCAATTAGATTTATATATTTATTTGACTTTAGAAGTAGTGAGCTTAAAAAATTAATTGTTTTTGATGATGTGGTAACATCTGATTGGATATATATGTAAACTCTTTTACACGATACATAAAAATTAAATTCATTTAATATGAGATAAATATAAAAAGAAATATTTGTCTTCCAATATTTGTGATGGTAAATAAAATATATAATTTATAGATATTATAAAATTTAAAAATAATCAAGACATTTATCATCTTTAATTTTAAAATATTTTTAATATTTTCATTATTCATGTAATATATTATTAGAATTATTTATTTATAATTTATTTATAAATTAACACTATATATAAATTAAATATTGGCTTAATCCAGATTTTTAGTTATAAATTATTAAGTGATGATCGATCATTTCGTTTAAAACTGCTTAGACCAATTATTTAAATGATCGCAAATTAGTTAGAGTTTTTCAAACCATGGATATTTTTTTTTTTACAAGGCGAAGGATTATTTTGTTTTTCAAGCAGATAGTCATATGTTGGAAGAAAAATTTTTTTAAAATAAATAAAATAAAAACTATATTTATCAAAATTCATTCGTATAGGATTTTAGGGCCAGCGACGGATCCAGAATTTTTTTGTCGTGGGGCAAACATATAACACATCAAAATAATAAGAAGTTTTATGAACATAACAATATATATAAACTCAAATGAGATGAAACTATTAAATATTAAATGCTTTCTATTTATTTATAACCAAGTTTAGTGGTATATTGATACGTATTAATATATATTTATTAATTTACTTTTTTAATAGCTTAAATACATGTACTACTAATGTGATTTTAATAAAGATGATAAAAAAAATTAAATTTGAGAAATATGTGCTACTAATTAAATACATGTAACAAATTTTGCATGTCTTTTCCTATTTTTTTTTTTACTAAGATGGTACAAAATTATGAAAAATTTTGTTTTCATTTTTTATTCTTAGTTTTAGTGTCTCTGTTTTCAAGAGGATTTATGAAGATAAAAGAGAAATTAGAATGTGGAAATGGAAAATTGAATTTTGTTGTTTTTATTTTTTTAACAAAATGCTGACGAAAACAAGAAAATCTAAAAACTAAAATATAAAATGAAAATACAAGCTAAATGCATCTTTATTATTTTAACTAAATTTTAAATATTTTTTAATTTGATTTATATTTGAGGACTAATCATCAAAATACATGTATTATAATATAAAATTCTTGAATTATATCAATTAATTGAATAGTATTATAATAATATTCTATTTTAAATAAGAAAAATTTTTAACTATGTGATATTAATTTAATAAAAAATAAACAAAATTGATATAAAAATTAATAGAATAACTTTTTTTTATTGTGGGGGCAAACATAATTTTATATTGGGGCATATTTATATATACATACATAGTTTGGTATTAATTTTGACAAGGTTAGTGGGGCACTTGTCCCCACAACTTATATAGTAGATTCATTCCTATTCAGAACGGTACTGAGTACATTTCAATATCAGTCTTAGGGTGGTACTGATGTAAATTTTTTTAAAAAAATTTTGTCCAATATCAACTTTAGGCGGTACTAAAATGTACCCAGTACCGTCTTATGGCCTTAGGGCGGTACTGATAATAAAATGGAAATTGGTAAATAATTCTATACAAATGGATTTTGGTAAATATATTTTTATTTTATTTATTTAAAAATTTTTTCTATGTTGGAAAACATTTTACTAGAATCATGTTAATACTAGACTTGATATGAAAAACAAAAAAAAATCATTTAAAATTATTAAATTTGTAAAACAATAAAGTGATATTCTAATTACTTTTGATTTATAATTTTTATTGTTTATGAATTCTATCATTGTTTAGACTAATTACTTAAATGATCGAAAATTGATTAGAGTTTTTCAAATCGTAGGGAATTATTTTTTCTTTTGACAAGGCGAAGAATTACTTTGCTTTTTAAGCAAATAGTCATATGTTGGAAAGAATTTTATCATATTCCTGTTGATACTTAGACTTGATATAAAAAGTAGAAAAATTATTTAAAATTGTTAAATATGTAAATGATAAAGTAATATTTTAATTATTTTTTATTTATAACTTTTATTATTTGTGGATTCTATTATTTTTATTTAAAGATAATTAGAGCACTCGAGAGAATTTCTTTAAAAAATTGAAGGTAATTCTTTTTTTTTTTGCAATACTAAAAGAGTAGCCTCCAAAGTTATGAGGAACTTGCTGCCATTGCCATAGCTTGCAGTTCACTTCAATTGGAAAAAATAGAAAAGTGTTTGCTTTAGCTTAAAGCGAGAGACGATTGAGTTGAGATCCAATAATATAGTTAGGAACATAATAAGTTTGAATTAAAGCTAAGATCCATCGATATTTTGGTTTTCTTGACCAAATTAGTTGTTCCATCATATTTCTAAATGAATACTATAGTCTATATATATATCAATCTAACACGGCACCACAATTTCTAGTTTTCATAATCGTACATGTGGTAGTAACATGGCTCCACAAACATCAGCTCCTTGTTTAGGCTGCTTTTGGTTTTTGAGATTGAGAGTGAAATTGGGAGATTGAAATTTAGTATTGTGTTTATTGGATAGAGACTGGAACTAAAATTTCAGTCTCAGTTTTAAAAATTACAGAATTTTCAGTACCTTTAATTAGGAGAAATTGAAAACTAGGACTGAAATTTTAATAACTTTTTTTATTCAAATATCTTTATATAACATTAAAGTTTTCAATATTAGTCTTTGTTTTTCTTCAACATTGATTTAATTCAATCTTTACATTTCAGTATCTATTTCTTCATAAATTTAAACCAAACACAATAAATAAACTTAATTCAGTCTCAGTCTCCCAATATCAATCTCTCAGTCTCAGTCTCTCTTTCAAACACAGCCTTAATGTGTGTGCATGTGTATATCTTTTTAGTTGTTTTTTTTAAGGAGATATTTGAATCTAAAATCTCTTATGTTGAGGAGGGAGTAATATTATATAAACTACCATTCGTCGATTTTTTAATTATAATTTGTTAACCCTTTAGTAAATCTGCTAATATTGATTATAATTAAAATGATAATGAAAGTAGAACTTCACCAAACAATATATATTAGTTAATATTTTTTTTTATGTGTGAGTTATTTCATATATAGTCTTATCTATAATTTATATTTATAATCTATAATTCTTATGTATAAAAAAAATTTAATTTTGATACACTAATAATATAAATTTTACATAATTTCGAGAATTATTATATAAGAAATTAATTTGATTTGATTTAATAACTTACTAATTTATTTAACCAAATGTCAGAAAGAGCAACACATATGTATAAATGGATGCATGCCATGCGAAGAAGGGGAGAGATGAGAGAACTAGAAGAGATAATTGGCTAATATGATATGTAGCATTATCTATCTATCTATAAAAAAATTGAATTTCAAAATAATTGATATGAATAAATCAGACCAAAGAAATGGACAAAGAAAAGATGTTTATATATCGATAAATATAAATATAAGCATGAGAAAGGATTAGAAGCATGGATACTAATATAGATATTGTGGAACTAAGTACCTACCCATTGTATATGGAGAATGAATGAATATTTTAAAAAGGATCGAATATGTGTGTATAGATTAAACCATAGCACTAGCATGTGTTACATGATGGGATGCATAAATATTAACGATAATACTATGTGTTACATGATAGGATGCATATTATTTTTAGGAAAAAAATATAAAATCAATAATAAAATTTTTCTATTGATGTTTATATTTTTTTTTTAAAAAATAATATATATAAAATATACAATGATACACATAAATTAATTTAAATACTAAATAGTGTCAATATGACTTAAATTCTTTAAAGTAAAATAAGAAATTGATCAAGTGAAAATTTCTTTTATTTTAAGAAATATTGATCCAAAAAGTTTAAATTTGGCAAAAGTTAAATTCTATAGAAAATTTTTTAAAGGAAGAATAATATAAAACCAATCATACCCGTTATATCGTGCGTTGCTGAAGCAGGAGCTGTCAGCCTCCGCTTCTTTTCCTTACGCGGGCAAAATTTCGCATAGCACTTTTGCAGTGCATCTGGGTCTTTTGGTTGATGCAGCAAAGTGCAGTGAGTCAGATTGTGTGCGGCAAGCGGTGCTGCATGCGATGGGTTTGCACGTATCGCAATAGCTGTTGCTATAAATTGGAGTGTGTCTTACTGCTGTTGTTCGTGGTGTGGTAAGCAGCAACAACACCATGGATTGTGCGATTATAATGGTAATTGGGGTTTAGGGTTTGATTGAATGATTTTGCTTTTCTTGATGGTCGTCCATGCTTCGTTTTTGCCTTCACAGGCTCATACAGTACCGAGTTTAGCGGCACAAATGCTAGGCGATCTTTCACCTTGTGGGTAAGTAGTTTTGATGTTACTCTGTCTATGACCTTTTGTTTTCCTCTAGCCACATGTTGTGTTGTTATATATGAGAACATCTTTTTGTGAAATATATATGGTTAGTGGCTTCCTTAATGTGTCCGGTGACTTGTTTTGTTATTTTGGAAACTTAATTTGCTATTAGATAGTTTCCTTTGTTCTTTAACCCATTCAATGTAAACCTGATTTAATTTGTCAAAGATAGTGGTCTCTTTGGTAAGTTGTTTATTTACTGGTTTTACTGAGTTTGTTTTTACCTCTACTATTTGATGAGGCCTGTCTAATGATCCAAATGGTAAGCTTTTTTATGAACATATGTTTGTATATAATTGACACGTTCTAGCCTTATAACTTCATGAGTAATTTAGAGAATAAATACAGTTTGTGAGTTCATCTTCATCTATGTTTTTGCATTGAATATATGAAGTTAGAACTCATATTTGGTCTATCAAGGACTTGGGGCAATGTACATTTAAATTTTAATTTAGAGTTTTCCCTCTAAATTATTCTGTGGTGGATGATGATTACCTTCTGTTTCTTGTGTTTATAGTAATCCCCTTCCTCTTGGGGCATAAGATGGGAAGGAGCAGGAATACTAATTTCAAATAGTGATCCCGTTGCGCTCAACAAGGTTCCCAAATTTCTTCATTGCACTCTTATTTATGTCTTTGAATTTCATCTGTTTTGGTCTTCAAAAACAAAAATTATTCTTTTTGATAGGTTTTTCAGCTGAAGGTGAATGGCGTGGCGTTTAGATTGATACCTGATAAATCTCAAGTAAAGAATCCCCTATTGGTGAGTTCCTTTTTGTGCTTAATAATCTCTTTCGAATTTTGATGGTCAATTTTCTTACATTGATATAACTTTATAGCCCTGTTTCGGCTGCTACTTCTCATTCAAGTTATAATGTGATGATTTATGCGCTGCATTACACAGGTGAGGGATAAATCTGGTTCTATTGCTGGTAGCTTTCCTGGTGTTCCTGTTTTCCAGGTTCTTTTCTCAAGTGCTTAAATCTGGATATCTCATTTTGAGTCTTTGTTTCTGAGGCTGTAATATGTTTGATTGTGAAAGTTACAACAACAATTCGCAATATGAATTTTAAGGAAAAAATTGAGGAATAGAGTGCACATAGGAAAGACAGACAATGCTATTGAAGTTCAGATTGTTTTCTCAGCAATGGCAGACTTAATAGTTCTTTTCCTGCTAAGCTGCTTATTGGTTATTATGGAAAAGCAGAAATTTTTCTAAAAAAATTGAGTAAATAACAATTATAGATGCCTACAACCATTCTTTCAGGATTGACAAAGCTTAAGGAAATTGTTATTAGATCGAAAAAAATAAAATAAAAGTTGTAGTGTCTTAGAAGAAATGAAGACCATAATTACAATAATGAAAACGTGGATATTTCAACTATGAGTTGACATGTTCTACTCTACGCTTGTGATTTGTGAAGAATCAATGCACAACTGATGTTGCGTTAAGATAGATGCAATTTTCATTTGAGTGTGAGTTTGATTACCTGATACAATTAGTGGGAGTGTTGGTAATGTTCATCACTTTTGAAAGTTTACATATCTTGAAAGTTAGATGTAAATATTTAAATATGACATAATAATCCATTGATTTATTTTTTTTCTTTTTCTTTTTAATGAAGCGGGAAAAAAAGTTTGATACTTCATATTATATATAGAGAGAGTTAGATACCTTTTGAAATTTGAAGTGGATTTGTTCAACTCTTCTTGAAGTGTATGTAGAATGATGATCAATGTAGATTGTTAGCATAGCTTTTTCTTCACTTACCGTGGAGTTTGAGGTCGTGGGTTCGAACAGCCTCTCTACGAAAGTAGGGGTAAGGCTGCTAGTATATTCCCTTCCCCAGCACCCCACCAAGTGGGACTTGAACTGGGTTGGCCCTAATTCTCTGAAATGATCTTTTTTATTATCTCATCCTTGTGTTTCAGTCTAAAAGTCTGATATTGAAGAGCCAGAATAAAAGCTATCGTCCACTTTTCTTCAAAAAGGTGTAGTTAATGTACCTTGCTGCTACAATTTAGGTAGTTGTTAATGAAGCTGAGAAAATTTTCTATCTTGCATATATAATTCCCACAGGAGGACCTAGAAAAATGATTTCATATGACATAAGATGGGAAGGAGCAAGAATAGTAATTTCAGAGTTGCCTGGAAGCCACCACCGACGGGATGGGTGAAGCTCAATGTAGATGGTTCAGTAATGGAAAGAACTAATCATTCAGGGTGCGGAGGTATTTTGAGAACTAGCGAGAGACGTTGGTTAGCTGGTTTCATCACCAATACTAAGACTTGCCAAGTTTTTCAAGCAGAGCTTAGGGGTGTTGTTGAGGGGCTTAACACAGCTTGGAATCTTGGAATCAGAAGACTAATGGTACAAGTTGACTCCAAAGAAGTTCTTGATTGCATTATTAACAGCTCTGGAAGTACTCACTGTCATAATAGTCTCCTAAGGACTGTAAAGGACTACCAGACCAGACCTTGGGAAATTTCTTTCCATCACATCTACAGAGAAGCTAACCGGTGTGCTAATTGGCTAGCTAAAGAGAGCTCTAAATACCAAGCAGGTACCCATTTTATCGATCTTCCTCCTCATGGGCTGCTGAGTACCATAAACTTACAGTGTTTTTGTTTTTGTTTAGTTTTCTCTTTCTTAGGGCTTTGGCCCCCTTTGAAAAACTTTTTTTTTCCCTGTGATTTCCAGGATTAGTACACCATATTATAAACTTTCCATTATTGCGCGATAGTTATTTAGCATTTTATACAACCTTTTTTTCCTCATGTATGAATTACTTTTTTTAATGGGTTATTATTATTATGGATAATGCTATTTGAACAAGTGGTTTTGGCCAATCAAGTGCAATCAAGTGATTTATTTGTATGCTAAATAAAAGATTATTTGGGTGTAAAATAGTATAAATAAGTGCATATAAATAAAGTTCTATTTTACATACAAATAAATTATTTGATTGTACTTGATTGGTCAAAATTACTTGTTCCCGTAGAATAATTGTAAATGGTTGTTTTTTATGCTTTGGTATTTTCTGTTCCTTAAATTGTAGTTGAAAACTATGAATGATATATCAAGCATTTCGGTAGGTCACATTCATAATTACTTTCCTGTGTCCATATGCCCGTGCAGAGCACGGGCTAAGTCTACTAGTATATATATATATATATATAGATGAATATATGTCATGTGAAAAATAAACTCAATGGAATTATTTTATTAAAAATGCAAATGAAAACACGAGATGTAGCTATATTTTAAAAGGATGACTAATAAAAAAAATAACTGTTAAAAGATAGAAATACTTTTATAATATATTAAAATCAATAATAAGTATAAAAATAATATTTTTTCAACTAACAATGAACATTTTTGTAATTTCTTTTTCATCTTCTTTTTTCTCTCTTTGGACTGGCCGCATATTCATCATCACCGCTATTATGCGACCTTCATCGCTGGTCCACTCTTCATTGCTGCAGCGCTGTTCCTCTTTTAAGTCGTGTGTGCGTTATTTGTGCATTGTATTTTCAGTCGTTCTCCGTCGTGGTTCTCTCCAAAACTAGTGCGAGGAAGCTTCTCCTCCTCATGGGGCCATTGCTTTACGAAAGTAAACGCTACATCTGTTTCATAAAGTCTTTGTAGTGCCGCCTTTGGTGTTTTTTTATTTCCGAAAACTCATCCCCGTCGAATATCACCTCTCCTTTTAGCATTTATCGCACAGTCAAATGTCGTCCTAAACCAAACCTACTTAATTGCGTTGGCAAACAACCCCGTTGTTTTTCTCTCTCTTCACTTATTGTCACTGCATTCTCTCACTCTCGTTCTGTAGGAAACACATTATTGTTGCTGACATTTAATATTTTTGTTTGATCATATTTGAGAATTTTAGATGATTAATTTACTTTTTTTTAGATGATCAGTTTTGAGAATTTTATATGATCAGTTTATTTTTTAAAATTATATGTTTTCTCAATATTTTGTCTAGATAATTAGTTATTTAATTATGGATAACCAATTTTAATTTTTATAAATATATTTTTTTAAAAAGTTGTAGGATTAATTTTCACACTATTCACAAATTCATTATTTGTCTAATAAAATCAAATACTAGTTAAAATAAAATTCGGCTAATTTGTTTAAGTACCCCTTTTTGGAAACTAATTCCCTGAATACCTCTCTTTTAAAACAATTTACTCAACTGCTCCCGATTTGATACGGTGGCAGCTGACTTTTTTTTTTACTGCCAACTCGGAGGCGCTAAACCGGTTGGCGAGTTCCACATAAAGGCGTGGAAGCGGGAAGCGTCTCCTTCAAGAAGACGCTGACGTGGAAGGCGCCACTCTCCTGAAGGCGACTTGTAGGAACGTGCCACCTGGTAGAAGACACTAATCGTGAAGGCGCCTCGTGGCTCAAGGCATGAAACGCAAATGCACCTCAACTTCCTATCATGTGAAAGATAAACAAGAATCACATTAATTAAGTGGGACCAAATAATTATTAAATAGCATAAAAATTTACAATTGATAAATTTAATAAATAATTCTTATTATGTGATCTAAGGGTATAAGACAGCAAAATCCTATACGTGAAGTCTATAATTAAAGACTTAGAGTGTCACCTAATTCAATAGGGTTCAATAGTGCCTACACATTCATGACACGTAGGAATCTGACAAAATTTAAAATAAGAAAGTCACAAAAAAAAATTAAAATAAGAAAGCGGGAAACTGAAAATTCAAACGACAAGAAGAGCGTTGTCGTCCATTTCACTTGACTTATGATTTGATACCCCAAATCCGTTCCCATGGAGGAAGCAATATCCCGCGTAGTCGCCGAACTCCACGACCTCCGCCACCACCACACCGCCTCCACTTCCGCCGCCGCCGCCAACCCAACCCCTCTCTCCCGCCAATCCCTCTCCGACCTCAACTTCCTCCTCTCCGACGCCAACGACACCGTCCCCATCGACGCCCTCTACGATGAGCTCTCCGCCAAATCCCTCTCCCCTTCCTCCCTCGTCCCCCCTCTCTCCGCCGCCATGGACTCCTCCCCAAACCCAAACCACTCCCTCCTCGCCTCCAACGCCTTCCTCTCTCTCCTCCTCTCTCCTAACGCCCCTGTCTTCTCCCTCTTCACTCCTCTCTCCTTCCTCTCCCTCCTCCGCTCCCTCCGCCGCTCCCTCAAACCCTCCCCAACCTCCCTCTCCCAGCCCAATTCTTCCCAAAATCGCAAGCGCCGCGGTGCCGGTAAGACCACCAAGGCCCCCAGAAAGAAACCGTCCCAAAAGGATCCCGGCATCGATGAAGAGGAAGAGAATCAAGAAACAGGAGGAAGCAGTTCAGTGGATGTTAGGGTTTTGCTCGTGGTGCTGGAGAAGCTGGCTTCGGTTATGGATCTGATTCACTTGGACCGGTTCCCAGAGAGTCTTAGGTCTCTGGTTCAGTCGATTAGCGAAATTCCAGTGACAGCCATGGAACTTTGCGAGAGCGGAGTGCAGTATGGTAAATTGTTGACACTCTGTTCACGTATTCTCAGGGAGATTCTGAAACCTGAGCATGGCGAACCCTCGAGCAGTGCTTCTGAGGTGTTTAGGTCTCTTTCTGTGCTTGTTTTCATGCCCAAATCGCAAGCAAGGACCTTCGCACTCGATTTTGTTAAGACTGAGATGATGAAAGTGGCGAAGGAGAACGAAGGGGTGAAGAAGGCAGTGGTTAATTTCCCACGGTATTTGGTTAACAGGGCGCCGGAGAAGGCTGAACCGCGAGCATTGGCGGTGGAATCAGTAACAGAGATTGTGCGTGTGATGGAATTCGAGGATCAAATTTCGTTTGTGAAGTATGTGGTTTCAATGTGTCAGGGGAAATCAAACCTTAGGCTCTTAGGTGTTGATCTAATTCTTAGCCTTGTAATGTCATTGAGGGATCCATTGGGTTTGAATTCAGAAGAGGAAGAAGAAGGTGGTGATGATCCTTGGGGGATATGGTGCTTGGAGGCATTGGTGAACCGATGTTCGGATGTTATAGCTGCAATTCGGGCTAGGGCTTTGGCGAACTTGGCTCAGTTGGTGAAGCTCTTATCAAAGGGTGATAAGAGCAGTGTGGTGCTGAAGAGGTTTATGGGGTTTGGTGATGGCAATGGTAGAGTTGAAATGAGTAATATGCTTAGGCAAAGATGTATGGATGACAAGGCAGCTGTTAAGAGGGCTGCACTTCATCTTGTTACTAACATGACTGCGCTTCTTGGCAGCACAATTGATGAGGTGGTGCTCAAGACAATGGGGTTGGCTTGTTCTGATCCCCTTATTAGCATGAGGAAAGCTGCAACTGCAGCTCTTTCTGAGGTACTTTCTGTGCTTGTTGTAATATGTTTGACCATTTAAAACTTCAGCATGAGTAAAAGGTACATACTTTCAATGTCTTGAAATTTTAAAGCTTATTGATTGGTTATAGGTTATAACAGTTTTGATTTCTTGTCCCATGTTTGAGAGTGTGAAAGGAAAAAAATTGATAACAGTAGATGAGAAAAGAAACAATGTTTTCTTTTTGCATATTTCCCTTTTTTCAGGCATGTCATTCCATTTTGATATATTTGTTACATAAGATTAAGAATCAAGGTTACTCACGGTTTTTGGCATGAAGTTCCTAATATAGATGATGCCCTATTTTGTTAACATAGTGTTCTTAAATGTCAAATTGGTAGGGTATACTATAGGTATGGATATTTGTATAGCTTGCCTGAGTTTATCATATTCAGACTGAGTGAGTAGGAAAATTTAGTGTGTAAAAGAAGATAAAATTTAAGCCTGAGAATCTGAGATGAAGTTTATATTGACTGTATGTAGGCTTTCAGAACATTTGCTGCCGAAACAGTAATCATTGAGTGGCTACATTCAGTTCCGCGTCTAATATCTGACAATGAAACTAGCATCCAAGAAGAATGTGAGAATGTGTTTCAAGAACTTGTTCTGGACCGGATATGTAGAGCTGCATCTGCAACTTCATCACATAGTGAATCCATGTCTGCCAGGAAAAATAAAGAGAAGAGTTTTGACGAAGCGTTAGAGATGCTCTTTCCTAAAGGAGTTCTGTATCTTCTGAGGGAGATTCGCAATGGCGAGGTGAGCCCTTGGGTGAAAAAGATTTGCACAAATCTGGGCAAAAAGAAACGGTTGAATCATAAGATTGTTATTGCACTTCAGAATATAATCAGGACATCTGAGTCTATGTGGCTGCGCCATTCCATGCCAATAGAAAAATGGACAGCACCACCTGGTGCTTGGTTTCTTTTGTCAGAGGTGTCTGCGTTCCTTCCAAAAGCAGTGGACTGGGAGTTTCTTCATCATCATTGGCAGCTTCTTGACAAACATGAAGTGGAAGGTGAATTTAGAAGCCCATTTAAAGAAGTAGCTGCATCTGAAAAGGAAGAAAGCATAGAATGTGATGCTGTTGCCTGGGCTAGTGATCGAGTTTTCCTCTTACAAACAATCTCTAATGTATCAGTGGAGCTGCCTCCTGAACCTGCAGCTGATTTGGCTCATAACTTGCTCAAACGAGTTGAAGAATTCAATATGCATTCAACAGAGGTAATCGTTTTTTAATTTAACCTGTGTATCAGTGTATATGTTAATAAGTTTTGCTTTGCATAACTTTTCATGATACAAAAATTTTAATTGATAAACAGGATAAAATAACAATGAAATTAAATCTGCACATAAATCAACATGGATGAGTTAAATTAGGTAGGATAGCTGTCAAATAGAATGATAAGGAGACAAAACCATTGATACATACATCTCTAAGTTGTAAAATGTAACATGCTGAGTTGATGCTTTTGTTTGATAGGTTGATGCTCATGTGAAGGCACTTAAAACATTGTGCAAGCGAAAAGCTTCAAATGTCACGGAGGCAGACACATTAGTCTTGAAATGGGTACATCAAGTAATCTCCAGAGCTTCTAAAATAATAGAGAAGTTCGTTTCAAGGAATTCCAAGCAAAATGCAGAAAATAACTTTTTCACTCCACCTAAAAGTGGGTCTAGAAAAAGCAGGAAGTCAATTGCAACATCCAAGTCATTGACAAAAGCAACTACAGCAATTTATACAATTGGATCTTCAGTAATTGTTTGTCCTACTGCTGATACGAGCACCATTGTTCCAATATTTCATACTATCATCACTTCAGGGAGTTCTGGCCCCAAGATAAATAATCTACCCGGTCCTGCTACTTCTCTACAACTAGAAGCTCCTTCTTTCTATATTCAAGCATGGTTAACCATGGGCAAGCTTTGCCTTGCTGATGGGAAGCTTGCAAAGAATTATATTCCACTGTTTATTCAGGTTGGTCCTCTGACTTATTGCTGTTCATGACTTAGTTCTGCGATATGTTGACTTGCTTACTGATTGAAATGTAATACTTGCATAGGAGCTTGAAAAGAATGAATCTGCAGCTCTTCGCAACAACATTGTGGTGATGATGGCAGATTTTTGTGTTCGGTACACTGCTCTGGTTGATTGGTAGGCCTTGAAAATATATACTGCATTAAGTCAATTTAAATTTTAGTTTATAAGGTATAATAGTGTGAATGAAATAATCTGGCATTCTTATTCAAACAGATAAACAATAGCACATTGTAAACAGATGATATTTTCTATTTTGTGATAGGGATATGCTATTATGCCATAGTCCAGTATTCACTTAATGCAGAATTCATAACTAGAACGGTGTCAATCTTTGGTATTCTAACATCTTTTTTGTTGAAGCTATCAGTTATATAACAAAGATCACGAGGTGTCTCTTGGATCCCTGTGAACTTGTGAGAAGGCAAACCTTTGTATTGCTCTCCAGATTATTGCAGGTATATTTGTTTCCTTGCTTCTGCGATCTGTCTGTTTTCTATTATTTGAGTTATTTTGATTAACTGGTTATAATCATACAAAAGAAGAAAGGAGGAGAAAAAAATGAATATAAAAACAAATGCTAAAATATATTTTCCTTTTACTTCTAGAGAGACTATGTGAAGTGGAGAGGAGTGCTATTTCTTCGGTTCCTTTTATCACTTGTTGACGAATCAGAAAAGATTAGGCGGCTAGCTGAATATCTCTTTGGAAATATTTTGAAAGGTTTGAAGCTTTGCCTTAATAGTTATACTTGCAGTTATGTAAGTTAAATTGTATGTTCATTGTTAAACTGACTATTGAGTTTCTATCATCAGTGAAGGCTCCTCTTTTAGCATACAATAGTTTTGTTGAGGCTGTTTTTGTTCTGAATGACTGCCATGCCCATAATGGGCATCGTGAGTCCCAAGGGTCACGAAAGGAAAGCCAAATTTTTTCCGTCAGGTAAGGAGATCCTGAATTAGCAAATTTTCAAGACCACTATTATTTAGTTGAAGTGTTGTTTCATGCCAAGTCTGTGGTTCTTTTCAGGGGTAATGATGAACAGTCAAGGTCTAAAAGAATGCAAATTTATGTTTGTTTACTGAAACAAATGGCTCCTGAGCATCTTCTAGCAACTTTTGCCAAGT
>JASCZI010090685.1:91465-114549 GCA_036250425.1 Stylosanthes scabra
TGCTGCCGCCTCAGATGGTATGCTCAACATAGAAGATGCAACTGGACAGTCTGTTCTACAGGTATTATTCTGCAGATGGCAATGCAAGAACATCAGAATAGTGATTCTATTTAGTCTAACAATCCTGTGTTCTTTTTCTATCATTTTTACTATTTTGTCTATTTCCTATTCAGTTTTTGTTCAAAATTCTTACACTAGTTGTGAGCAGGATGCTTTTCAAATTCTTTGCTGCAAGGAGATTCGCATCCCATCAACTCGCGCTTCATCGTCTGAGTCAGCAGATATAGAGGAAGAAGGGGGAGAAAGTGGAGCTGCGGCTAGAGGAAAGGCTATAACTCAGGCAGTGAAGAAGGGTCTTATCCAAAACACAGTCCCAATCTTCATAGAGTTGAAACGGTTATTGGAAACAAAGAACAGTCCCCTAATAGGGTCTCTCATGGAATGCCTCCGAATCCTTCTCAAGGACTACAAGAATGAGATTGATGACATATTGGTTGCTGATAAGCAGCTGCAGAAAGAGCTTGCTTATGATATGCAGAAATATGAAGCAGCAAAAGCCAAAGCAACAGTTGCTGAGGCAGGAGCATCAACTAGGCCAAACACAGGTGCAAATCAATCACCTGAGGGTAACGAGAATCCGATCACGGCACAAGGACAATGCAGCAAGTTTCCAAGTGGTTCAAAAGTTGCTTCAGCAAGGGCAGATGCAGCGGCTGCGGCCACAGCACGTTCTGTGCTAAGGGAAATTAACAGAGGGACAGGGACACCACCATTAAGTTCTTTGAATGTTCCTAAAGTCAGGTCTTGTGTAGGTTTAAGCAATGCTGGTAACAATAAGCGCATGGATGATATACAATCTCTGAAGAAAAGACACTCTTTTGATTCTGACGATGAAAGCTAACATCACATCACCTCACAAGACAAGGTATTTTATAAGAATCTTAGATTTTCTTACTATAGTTTAGGAGCATTGAAGCTTGATGATGGAATCTTTCTAGATAAATGTGGAGGGTCATTTTTGTTTCACCTTGTTCCTTTCAAATTGATGTAAATACATAACATAAGGGCATGTGTCAATGGATTTGTTCATTGATAATTTGCTATGTTTCACTTCAATAGCCTATTAGTGAGAAACCTTCACGTAGAATTTAGGGTAGGAAAGAAAGATTACAATGTAAATGTAGGAAGATATTAGCAATGATCCTACATATTTTACTTTTTGATCCGGCAAGGATTCAACAAGTTATTCTATTTCTATAGTGATGTATAATGTATTGGTTACTTTGCTTATTTGGATATTGATTAATTAAGAAATCTAAAATCAAGAATTGATTATAATTTTTTACAAATATAAATCAGTGATGGTATTATTTTAGGTGCTTGCTACGATAAAGTGGAGATATGATGAAGAGAATAAAAATCACTCTATTTTAATCATCAGATAAAAATATGTAATTGAATAAATGAATGTAATTAGGGAAATAGTAGATGGTAAAAAATAAAGAGAAAAGAATAAAAAACGATATTGGCTTCTTATTGTCTCTTTAATAAGTTAATATTGATTATCAAGACTTTTTCTATTTTTTATTAAAAATTTAAAGCAAAATTATGTATTTTTCTACTCCCTCTTCGTTCTCTTCATCCTAACATCACTCCACAGTAGAGTTCACCATTATTTTAATTTTTAGTAAATGAATAGTTATTTTTTTAATATTTATATAGTTGAACAATAAGTTAAGTTAAAAGTATTAGCCAAATGAAAAAAAAAAACTATAAAATCTTATTTAACTTATTTTATATATTTTTATTAATTTTGTCCACTCAATTAATTTTTTTTGTTGACTAAACAAACAAAGAACAACTAGCCAAGAACGGCGCTCTCCTCCAGACGAAGATGGTCAAGCTCCAAACCCGAAGTTGTCAACAAGCAATAGTCAAAGTTACTAACAGAACCCTTTTTAGCTAACGAATCCGCAATGGAATTTGCCTCATGCTTAATAAGGGAGAACTTTACATTCCAATCCCTCCGCAAAAGGTCCTGAATTTTGCAAGTTAAATCCACATCTCCGAGCTTGGAAGAACTAAAGATATGTTGAACATGCTGAAAAACCTCCAGAGAGTCCGTTTCATAAATAACATTCTTGCACCCTCCTTCCCAAGCCAATCTAAGACCATTTCAAACCGCTAGTAATTCACTTCTAAAGATAGACCAAATAGGAATATGATCGAAGCAACCAAGAATTCAGGAACCAAGATAGTCTCTTAAAACACAACCAAAATCAGCCAATTGACGCTCATGGAAAATACTAGCATCACAATTCACCTTGAGAAAATCAACTAGAGGGGGAGTCCAAGTACTAGCCAAGTATGGGGAAGAGAAAAGAGTAGTACCTTTAGTTGCCGAAATAATATCAGACAACAAGTATCTTGAAAGACCAGCAATCTTTAAATCAGACCAAGGTTCGTCTGGCTGGAAAACCTCTTGGCAACGGCTTCTCCAAATCCACCACATTGCTGTCGGCACAAGAAGATCAACATCCCACAGGCAACTTCTAAACCAGGGAACAAAGGCAGAGAAATGCGACACATTAGACATAGACGGCTCCAGCAAATTCCAAACCTCTCTAGCCTTTGGGCAATTCCAAAAACAATGCAAAATATCCTCTGGATACAAACCACATCTAGGACAAGTATCCTCAAGAGCCATTCGTCTATTGAACCTGAAAACATTAGTTGGGAGAGCATTATGAAGGGCCAACCACAACATAAACTTGATTTTTTCCGGAATGGACAACTTCCAAAGCCAAGACCAATTCTCATTAGTGTTTCACGTATACTTATGCGCAACTAGCCACAAATAACCACTGTGGACCGAATACTCCTTAGAAGCAGCTGACCAATGCCAACCAGGGCCACTCAATTAATTTATAAAGTAAATATATCATTTCCCTATTCATATATTTTTATATTCAATGGTGACATATTGTGGAAATTTATTTTTAATATGAGGGTGAAATGGGTGGTTGATGAAAATATGAGTCCAGTGGAGTGTTAAACCGCAATATGGGTCTTGTGCTTTTGACCTTTTTTTTGGAAATTAATCAGCAATCCGTCAAAGACGCATTTTTTTTAATAAATTAAATAAATAAATTAGATTAATGAAAGGTGAAGATTGAGTTTGGTGAGAATCCGACGGCTCCCGTGGAGAGAGAATCCGTCGGAAACGCATTTTATTATGTTTGTATATATGTAAGTTGGCTGTGTAATGTAATTGGAAGATAATTAATGTTGATTAGTATCATTTTTGTTATATATATCAATCGCAAGTTATGGAGTTTTATTTATCTTCTTGTATTGAATTACGTTATTGTCTTTATGGTTGAGCATGAGTTTAATTAATTTTTTTAAATTAAATTGAAAGATGGTCCTTGAAAAGACAATTCATTAGCAAGAGCATTTGCAACATCCTCTACCTCAAAAACTTGATGTCCGAAATCCTTACGGACTCCCACCGGCAAGTGCACCGGATCGTATCAAGTAATAAAAAGTGAGTAAGAGTATCGTTCCCATGGAGATTAATGGACTAATCAATATTGATCAATTAATTTTTCTAATTAGACTTAATAAAATAGTGAAAGATCAAGTATGTCTAAACTAATCCTAATAAAATCAAAATAAATCAAAACAAATAAAAATCAAATCTAATCAAATCTACTATCATTCTAATTAATTCTAATCACCTAAAATCATGCAAAATCAATCAAAACCTAACTAAATCAATGAAATCAAAACTTGGACAGCAAGCAATTAATTTGGAAAATGCAAATAATAATGAGAAACAAACCAAGGAATAAGAGATGTTCACCCAAACACAACCCTAATGCAAATAATCAAGTTACTTCACATGCAAGCAATCAACAAATCACAAAGAACTCTAATTAACTAAACCCTAATCTCTTAGTGATTTAGTTTTCCTAATCCTAATTAATTATTAATCTCTTAATTAATCAAATAGGAAAAAGATATGAAGAACAAATCTAATTCAATTATGTAAATTACAAAAAGAATTAATTAGTTATCTCTAATCTAATAAACCCTAATTGAAATTCACATACAATGGCATAATCAATCAACTAATTATCTCTAATTTACTGATTAATTATGAGGTTCAATTATCTAAACACAAACAATTCCAATATCTTCTCAGATTAATAAAATTGTAGGGGTTAGAAGCTTGATTACCTCTCGGTCAAGTCAAGTTTCATAGAAAATTGAAACAGAGGAATTAAACCTTGAATGAGAAAGCTTGCAATTGAAAGAAACTTGAAATCAAATCATGGATCCATGCTTGGGATGAACATAGCTCTCATCCCTTGAGCTTTGAGGAATTTAGCTACTCATAATGATGGAAAACTCAACTGAACAGAGAAAAGAATTCATGGAGAAATCCTAATCCTAATGATGTAAACGTGAGAAACAGATGAGAAAAATTGAGAGAAAACAGAACAAAACTAAGTTTGTGAATGTCAAGCAAAATTGAAAAAAAAGTGTTCGAATCTCTGATGATCTAGTCTATTTATAATAACAACTAACCTAATTATGGTTACAATTCACTGAACGAACATAATTACAGAGTTTGGGCTTGAGATGAGTAAGTCACGTTGGGTCTTTGGGGTGCTGGAGAGAGGTCCCGCTGGATCCACGCTGAAGCATGGTCCAGGCGTGACTTGGGTTTGCTTTCCATGCTGGATCCACGCCCCAGCATGGGGATGACGCGGTCATGGGCTGCTAGTGGCGTCCTAACCACGCTGCAACTTGGCTCTGGCATGGTTTGGGCCTTCTTGGCCACACCCAGGCGTGGTGAGTAGAGAAAACCCACGGTTAGGCGTGGCAGTGGCGCGGTCCTAGCGTGGATTGGGGCCTTGGATTTTCTTTTTCTTGCACTTTACTTTAAGCTCATTCCCTCCTTTAGATGAGATTTTTCTGACTCTAACTCTCCTGTCTTAGGGCGGCTATTTAGAATGAGCTTTCGATCGTCAATCCCAAACCTCTTCAGCTCAAGTTGACAAGTGATGAAGCACCCCTCGGATCTAATAACCCTAGCTTAATCCTAACACATTCGAACACGAGCATATAACCATGGGCTTCTTATTGATTTATTATATGTATTTTTCCACCCATTTTTGGCCATTGATGCTACAAAGCCTTAGTGTTTATTTTATTTTACTGTCTTTGATAGCTTTTTGATCCACTTTCTTTTTATTGTTTCTAATCCCTTACTGATTTTATTACTCCTAGTTACAAAGCACTTTCAAACCTCGAATTTCCTAAAATCACACAAAGTATCACCTCTTTACTATTCTTTGTACTCCACTAAAAGAAACTTTTATTCAAAAACATTCAGAGGCTATGATAGAAGCTTAAGAAAATGTTGATCATGCATATGTATCTCAATTAAATCCATAATAATACTAGAACAAAGATGAAACATATATATACTCGTTAAGCTTAGAGGTTGTAAAAAGAGAGATACAACCTTTGATGTCTCTGTTTTCCGAGTTCCCTTGAGGAAGAAGAAGTGAATGAAGTGAACGCTCCACACCAAACTTAAGAGTTTGCTTGTCCCTAAGCAAACAGAGAAAACAGAGAGAAATGTGGTAGAGTTAGGGTATAAATGTATGAATGCATGATGCATGATGCAACAGAGCCAACGAAGCTCGAAGAAGGTAACTTACACCAGAATGAACAAGTATCTGGACTCTCTCGTTTTTATACTTATTTTTTTTTTCAAAGAATGTGTCTTCAACGTATAGTTTTTTATTTTTTATTCTAATGCGTCAAACACGCATTCCATTTTGACGTAACAAAAAATCCCATCTCCATACAATGTGTCAACTACGGATTGTTTTTCAAAAAGTAAAAAAAATACAAAGACATGCAATGCGTCTTGGACGCATACCCTATTCAATTAAAAAAAAATAAAGTTCTATACAATGCGTATTAAACACATTTCTTTTTTATTAATAAAAATTACATGCTCATATTGAGATTAATCTTCCACCCTTCATCATATCATGTTTCATCACCATTGCTCTTTCCATATTAAAAAAAAGCACCCACATATTGTTTGTACTTTCTAAGATTAGATTATAATGGGACAATATTTAATTCATAAATACTTAATACTTTTTATTTTGCAACCTATTTTAAGTATGAAGTTGAGTTTTTTAGTAAAAAATAATTAACAATTAACATGATTAAACTATTAAAAAGTATTATATAAACATTAAAATTCAATTACCAAAATCCTCATCATATATTTAATAATTTTTAAAATATTTATGCATATCATTTCATTTTATTTATATTTGTAACAAAATGATTATTTTCAACAATTAGCGCAACAGAACTACAGAAGAGTATGCACTGCCAACTCTTCTCGTGCAGTTTATGTCGCTGTCTTACTTCGCAGGTAAACTAAATTCTTCTCCCTTTTTCTCCTAATAATCCATTTCCCAAACCCTAATAATATCAGTAATTTCCTTCAATCCTCTCTATTCATTTTTCATAAATTCAATCTTTTTTATTTATTTATTTTTTATCACTCTGTCTGATTAGGTTTCTGAATTGTGAAATTTCGATTTAGTTCGTTAGCTTAATCAGGTTCCGAGCGAACTCGGTGTTGACTCAGTCGTCGCCGCCTCCGCCATGGACGGCAACAAGGATGAGGCGCTACGCTGCCGTGGAATAGCTGAGGAAGCAATCGCAGCCGGCAACAAATCCCGCGCCCTCAAATTCATCGGAATCGCTCAGCGGCTCAACCGTAACCTCCTCGTCGATGATTTGCTGAGCAAGTGCGAGAGCCTCGATTCTGAGTCCTCTGCATCTTCTTCTCCTTCAGAACATAAAGGTAAAGAAGATCACGTTAAGAGCACACTGAATGGTGCATCGAAAATTGATGATGAGGGTTTGAACGAGGAGAGGAATTACACGGAGGAGAATGTGAAGTTGGTTAGGGAAATTAAATTGAAGAGTGATTACTACGCGATCTTGGGAGTTGAGAAGAGTTGTTCGGTTGAAGAGGTTAGAAAGGCTTATAGGAAACTCTCCTTGAAGGTTCATCCGGATAAGAACAAGGCACCGGGTTCCGAAGAGGCCTTTAAGAAGGTCTCAAAAGCATTTAAATGCTTGAGTGATGATAGTTCTAGAAGGCAGTATGATCAGACCGGATTGGTTGATGAATTCGAGTACAATCAGCAGTACAGTGTGCCGCTCCGGAGGAGGAGAACAGCAGCAAGCCGTGATTTCTTCGAGGATGATTTCGATCCAGATGAGATATTCAGGGCGTTTTTTGGACATTCAGATGTGTTTGGAAGGCAACATGTTTACAGGACAAGGGCTGCAACCCATGATCATCATCATCAAAGACATGGTTCTCAGGGTGTTGCGGGTGGAACAGGGCTTAATGTTATGCTCCTTATTCAGTTGTTGCCGTTCTTGATCATCTTGCTGCTTGCTTACCTGCCATTCTCTGAACCTGAGTATTCTCTGTACAAGAATTACTCGTACCAGTTTCCCAAGACTGTAGAGAATTATGGGATTCAATATTTCGTAAAGTCTCAAGCCTTTGATCGTAACTATCCACAGGGGAGTGCTGCTCGTGCTACCATTGAGGACAATGTGATAAAAGATTATAAGAATATGCTTCGGCGTTATTGTCAGATTGAGATTCAGAGGCGGACTTGGAATAGGAATCTTCCTACTCCTCACTGTGAAAAGTTGCAAAACTTTGGAGTAGTAGCGTGACGAAGGTAACTCTTCTTTAGATGTATAATTTGCCCAACATTTTTTGTTGTTAGATGATAGAGGTTCTTAATGGATTGAATAGCGTTTCCTTATACTTTTGCAATTTTTGTTTTATACTTTTCTTGTACTTAAATAAGAGATTGCTTATGTACCAAAAGAGCTTGCTTGAGCTCAGAGGTAGTCTTAGTTCTCAATGAGGAGTAGTTTTCCCCTTGATCCAAACTTCAATGGATAAAAAATACCAGCTTGCCTTTAACTGTTTCTTATTAGCTCTGATTCTATTAAACTTACTGCATTTTACTGCAACTGTTCACTCTTATCGTACTATTATGATGGAATATTTTGTAAGGATGAGATAGCACCTATTACCACAGTGCTTCATGCTGCAGGCCGCTAGCTAATATAAACATTTCTGGAGATTTGGTGGGCTTTCTTACTTGTTAGCATGAATATTTAAACTGCCAATCAGGTTATACCAACAAAAGTGGTGATAAAATTTATATCTTAGAAGAGGGAAGAAATTAAGGAAGTATATTTGACAATCTTTATATCTTTAAGGTGCTGTACTGCAGTCTCCAAATATTTTTCATATTTACTTATGTCTTCACTTTCATATTTTTCTTTGTACTGTAGGTTGCTTTCTGTTAGAATATCAGGAACATTTGGGAGTTGTTTGGTAGTTGAGTTTTGGAGGGACAGAGAGGGGGGAGAGAAGGCATGTAGTATAATCCAAAACCCTCCCTTTTCCTCTAGATACTTGACTCACAAACATCCTCTTTAAGTATTTTATGAGCCTTCTGATGTCTGAAACTATGCCAATATTTTGCTTCTCTAACCCGTGGAGTCAACTCCACTTAGTTGAACAAGTCTTTTTTGTTGACTTATTTTAGTTCTACTACTCTGCCTGAGTGATTTGTAGCTAGTGCAAAGAGTCACGCTCAAACACCTTTTGCTTCAATGTGGTGTCAAAGTAGTATCATCCTTTGGTACCCAGTCATGTGACTATACCGGTATCAAGTTTCCATAATGTTTCCTTGCCCCATGTTGTCACAAGATTAGTGACTGTTATCCAGTGTGGTTTTTCTTCTTCCTGTGGGTTCCTCTTTGGCTCTAACCAAATTGATATGACACTACCTCATTTGACTCTGGTATTCACCAGCATATTAGTCACAATGGAAAAAATGAAAAATCTCAGCTGTGGAGTGTGAACCACTTATTGGTGGCTTTACAACCACGGTCTAGCACATGGAGGTTTAAGCTGATAATACTTTTTTAAGACTTGTTGGTTGTTGGTACTTAAAGAAAAGCTTTCCAAATGTTATTTATTAGATAACTCAGTTGTTAATCTTGAATAGTGACCTACACCAAAACTGCTATAGTATAATTGTAGTATAGTGGATAGTGGGACAACATTGTCAAATATTTATTCCAACATCGTAGGATGGCTTGCAAATTTATGGTTTACATGGAAGTAGGATCATTCCACCTCCACACCCAACTCATGGTTGCATCTCTTCCTTCTCCCGTAATCACTGATACCAAACATATCGTAAAAAGCAAATTCCCTTATCCCTTTTGGCAGAGTTTTATGGTCCGAACCCACCAATTTATTTGCCAAGGTCAAATGGTTGCTCTGCCTTCCCTGTTCCCACTTTTTCTAATTATGCAGTATCAGACTTTTAAGGATTCTAAATAGTATTCATAGAACAGTTCCATATTGTCTCCTTTTTATAGTGTACTCATATGCCTGGGTGTAAGTGACTACATGTATAATTGTTTACTTGGCTTGAGGAAGCCTAGTAGCGGTTTCTGAGCTTTTTTGTGCATTTTATTGTTCAGGATGTCTATTGGAGCAGTGCTTGTTAGTTGTAACAGGCTCTGTGCTACTTGATTAGCTGCCAATTAAGTGTCATGTTCATTGTGCTCCGAGAAATCTGGCAAATATGCTCGCCTCCCTTGGGGCGTACTTGGATGGGATTATCTATCATGTTGGAGATGGTTAACAATGGTGCTGAACATGACAGCAAAGATATACAGAAGTCATCGGCATCATCGGCGAGCATGCGTTGATTAGGAGAGTAAATACTAGTTGTAACAAACTACATAAAGTAGATTAGGAGCATGCATGCCTTGATACCTGATAAATTTTCCTTAATGACTTAATGTGCAACTGCTCCTTCATTCAATTGAGTGAATATTCGATAAGGTAGCAATGTAATCATCAAATTGAATTTGTGAATTCTCCTTTCCTATCATCAGGAATTATGACTTTCTGTGATTGGAGATGAACTTTTATGATCTTCTTGTGGACCTTAATTCCACTTCACTGATAAGCTGCCAAAATGTTGGTATAGTACTTGTTGGCTCTTTCTTGTTAGTATGTCAGTTTTGAATTTCTTTTCAATCTATCTAACTTCGATTTAGATGTGAAAATGTGGAATTACATTGCTTTCCTTTGAATGAATGGACAACTGAAAAGATTATCTTTTGTCCTTTTCTATTTCTTCCTCTGAAGATTGAAACAACTCACATGGTGAATGGTGTTCTGTTGGGAATAGTCAAGTAGTCATGAGTAACAGGTTGATTGTAATTCACTTTGCTTTTTAAACCTTTTTGTCCCAAAAAAAAAGGAGAAAGTATCTCCATTAATGTTTCATTGTTTTGACACTAATACACTGAAAGATTTCAAAGATTTCTTGTTTTTTACATATATTGTACCATTATAACATATATTATTAATTTATCATCATCATCGAACATTCAAAGTTGAAACAAAAGAAGAAAAATACGTAGAATACATTACACCATACAAAATACATACAACACAATGTAGTATATATGAGAGGCAGATCTTAATTAGTTGAGTCACCAGAATCATGGTTGCCAAAGAAGGAGACCCTGCTGTAGAGGAGGATCAAGATGAGGAGAAGAACGAGGGCGATGCCGACCGGAGAGCCGCTGAGGTGGTGGATGGAGTCTGGCTCGGCAGTTGTGGAGAACATGGCGGAGATGAAAGAGGCGCGGTCAGAGGAGAGGAAGTGGATGGCAATGAGGAGGAGAATGGGGAGAAGGAATTGACCGAATGGGGTTATAAGGTCTGAGAATGCTTCTGTGAAATAGTCAGCAGTGACAAGGAAGGGAACTGCCACCACAATGGCCACCACGACTGCTAGAAGAATGCCGTGAGGTGGTGGTGCTCTTTCTCCTCCTATCATTATTATGCTTCTCTCGGAATATGGAAATGCAAGTTTCAATTTTCAATTTTCAAAGAGTGAGCCACTTTTGAATACTACTATTTTGAAATACTTATTTAGCTAACTTTATCTTTAACCACTTCACTTTTCTGTGTTCTTTTTTTAGTAATTTTTTATGGTAGATATCATATATCTAATGGGAAAAATAAAAGATGACAACTTAAGCAAAGATATTTTGATGTGAAGATGATGATGAATAAAGGTATATTCTCCAATGAAGAAGTAAATTTTTTTAGATTTACTTGTAAAGTAACTCAAAGGTAAGCTACTAAGCTTAGTATATTTGTATCCTACTCGTTAGTCCATCAACTTACTTTACAAAAAATAAAAATAAATAATTTAATTTAATATATTTGATTAAATTATTTAATATAATATATGTTTATATTATTTTTATATAAAAACTTTTTCATGTGAAGAAAAATTGAGGCAGTTTAGCTCGAACAAGAAGAGTAGGACTTAGGAGAGTTCTCTCCCTCAACGTACATTCAAACAACTAAAATAACCTTTGGCTTTATTACTGCTTTTTTTAGGTGTCATTTATGAATTATAATTGAAATATCCTCTTAACTTTTGAATTAGAAGAAGAAACATTGAATGCTCTTGTCAATTGTGTTAGGTACCACTTACAAATTGTTCTTTATTAGTTATTTCTCTTTGCCCTAATAGTATTTTTGTGATTTTTGTTTATATTAAAAAAGAAGGTAGGTACGAAGTTTGCTTGTTTGAAAGGGTCATTCATTTTGCTTCTATAGTATTTTAAGGATTAGTCATTGGACTTTCGGTTTGATGAATACCCTAGTGCAAAAAAAAAAAAAAAAAAGGTAGGTTGGTGGTGGTGGTGGTTAACTACTTGTGGTGGTGCTAGGTGGACGTACGGTTGAGTTATTGAATGTGTTGTGTCTTTTTGTGGCGTACCACTGAATGTTGTGGCCTCAAAATGCAGCAATTTTCTTATATAATCAGCATGTGAATTTTACTTATAGCAATATCAATGAATGGATTATTAGTTAATATAAATATAAAAATAAACTTTTTATTTTTTACTCATTTAATCATGCATTCATGCTTCTGTTTCTATATCATTTAATATCCCCATCAGGACCTCAATTCCTCAAAGTGTCTAAAACAAATTAAGGGCATTAATATCCTGACCCAAAAAAATAGGCATTAATTTTCTAAGTAGAATTCAAATAGTCCTGACCCAATTAAATCAATTCAAGTTAAATAATAGTTAAATTTCTCTTGACAGTGGAGTTGAAAAATTTTGTTCCACATTAGTGATCTAATCAATCTGATCATATTCTTATTTGGTGCTAATTGCTAAATATTTAATCTGCTCACTAAACCAGTGTGTTTTCGGACTCTTATTAGAAGTTAGGACTCAAATTAAGTTTTTTTATTTTTTTTAATTGTAAAAATTAAATGTCAAGTTATAAGTTTAGGGAAACTGAACTAAAGTTTAGTAGAAGTGGCAATAGACATGGAAGAACAGGAAATGGTTTATTTGAGGGTTGAAAACGCTTCTAAAATCCAATCCAGTGTTCCTCTTCAATTCTTGAATTTCCTCATTCAAATCTTAATTTAACATGAGCAACAAATAAGTTCATAATAAATCTTATAATTTAGTCATTTACATGCAATTTTTTATTCATATAATGTATATTAAAAATTAGTTATTAATCAATCATATGAAAATATATGTTTGGTGTTTCATAATTTTTTTATTATTATCTTATTGTAAAAATGTTTGATTATCTATTATAAGTTATAACGACTTGTTTGATTATTTTATTATAAGAAAAGTATAGGTAACCAATAATTTTCTAACCAATAAATCAACCAATAAAAAATAGAACATCCGAAACTACTATTTATAGAACATCTTCAATGGGAGTTATAGAACATCCGAAACATAAAGCAACCTCAGCAAACTTTGTATTTTTTTAGAAACAGAACATTCGAAACTTAAAAACAGAACATCCAAAACATAAAGAAATAGAACATCCAATTTAAATTGTTGGTTGATGTTGGCTGAATTTTCATTGGTTACTTAGCATGATTGTTATTATTTGATTATTCAAGTGGTTGATTTTTTGTAGAAAAAAAAGTTAATTAATATATATATTAAACTACATAGCTTGCCCTAAACAGTATCTTATCTCGTGTTAGAATTGCTAAACCCTACACATGCTCACAAATTAAACAATATCATAATGTTGATCAATTTGTATTTTTTAAAAATAATTTTCTCTAAGATTCTAATTAGAATATTAGAGTGATTCCAAAATTGATTTTTGGATTTACCCAATTATTGAACCAATAACGAAGATCATTAATAATGCATGGCTCGTGAAGTTATAGCATATGCTTAATTTTAATAACAATTGACAATTCTTATTCATGAAAGCAACCGAAGAGTTGTTTCATCACTTACGTAAAATGCTTAATGCTATATTATGTGAGATTCGATTGGGAAATTATTTCTTATTTATTAAAGTAGAAGAATAAAATAACTGATATCTCAGATAGAACTTCTTTTGGAAATGGTAAAATTTTTCTATTACATGGGCCAATCCTATTTTTCTAGTGTGTGAGAAAATAAAAAACTTAAAAGATGATGGGATTCTTTTTCTTATATATAAACAAATTGAGTTAATTCGATAAAATTAGGAGTATTCGTTAAGATCAAAATACTATCAAATATTTCAGAAACTACGAAATTAATTATTATTAACATATCTCTATTTGAGATAAAATATTATATGTATATTAAATTAAAAGAAGTTATTATATATTTTGATGGCTTAAGTGTCTATTTTCATTAGGGCGGCATATATGTAAAAGGGGACGTTGTCACGTCAAAGCACTCGAGAATACCCTCCTACCAAAATATATATTATTTAATTTATTATTTTTAATATGTATGACTACAAATTTTAACTAACTCGTTGTGGTCTTCCCTTCTATTAATTTATTAGTATATTTTATTATTTTAGCTTCTACCTTCTAGAGCTATGTATTCTTTTTAATCTCTCAAGTACATCACGAGACAAAGCAAAGTTTTATTATAATATCTCACACAAGTAACGTGCTGATGATATTTAACTAATTAGACACTTAAATTAAAAAAGAAAATAATTAACTTTAATTTTTGCATAATTAACATGCTTTCGTAATACGATAATTTATGATAACGATATAACTCATTCTTTTTAGTTTCAAATTTCTTGATGGATTTTCTTTATTTTACTAATAACTTATAAATCATATGATATATTTTTTTTAGTTTTTAAAGAATCTGATTGTTACTTCTTTTTCAGGGCCAGAGTTCCTTTAGAACAGAATATTATTCCAAAAAATGAATGGTGTTCTTCCCTTCACAACATTGTGCAATGTCATTTTCATTACAGACATAAAGACAGCCTCGTATTATAAATCCATAAATAAATGCCAAATACAAATGTAGAATTCTACATTTGTAACCCTAAAATCTTATAAATATCTTATACTTGTGTTCTGTCAAAACCTAATTTCCCTCAATAATCAAGTTGAAAAATTATTAAATGTATTTTTGGTAGAAAGTGAAATAATTATTGGTGATGAGTGTGATGAAGGTTTTTTTTTTATTTTAATAAAAGTGAAATTTTAGAAAGAACAAAAATTGTAATAAAAAAACGTGTCTTTAACTAAGAGTTTTATTTCTAATACTAGTTTTTAGATAAAAATCTTTTTTGGGTTTATATAAATTTGTGCATAAATTTTTTTTCCTTTTAGGGTTCAACAAGAATCAAATTCTATGGATGCGCATTTGATTAGTATTTTCATTTTCGATTTTCATTTTCAATACTTTCTGTTTTTTTTATTTTGTAAAAAAATAAACATGAAACAAATAATATAATTTTATTATTTTTATTGTTTTCTATAAAAATTAAGAAACAAAACATTGAAAATAGAAATAAAATAAAAACACAAATCAAATGGATCAAAAATTTTGTGTGTGTAAAAATTATGAATCATATTTCTCGTATAGACTTAAATTGATGAAATTGAAAAAAATATCAAAATTATCCACGAAAAATTTGGATATTGACAAAAATATCCATGAAAAAAAGAAATATATTTTCTATCCATGAAAGATGAACTTTCTTTGATAAAACTATCGAAATGTCATTAACAAATCATTAATGTTTGATTAGTGTTTGGTGATGTTTTAGGTATTTTTAAAAAAAGAGTTATTTTTTATGAAAAAAAAAACTTATTTTTTATGAATAATTTTATTCGCGTTTGAATTTTTTATGGCTGGTTTTTTTTTTTTTTTTCAGACGAAATTAGTATTAGTATTCTAACTAACATAATGAATCTGCACGGGTGAGTATATGATAGATTGATGGGAGAAGAAAACTGAGAAATAAGAATGATATTGAAAACATTTGTATTTGTTGAGAAATGGTCCAAGTGATGATGGAAAAACAAAACCCCAATTCCGACAAGTCAACATAGTCTTTCTGTGGAACCACGAGCCTCACAGTTGTCAAAGGAATCAAACCCTCATTATGTGTTGTTCTTCACAAATCACAACAATACTTCCAAATCTCCCAAATTGACATAACAGCTACCAATGTTTTTATGCAGATTCATAGCATTCTTACATGTCATCAATATCCATATCTAGCTAAACTCCATCTTTATTTTTTTGTTGGGGCTCAGTTCTCATCCATTGAAGCCCCCTATTACCTCATTCTCACCATGGTCCAATTTCCAGAGGTTTTATCAGTTTGTGGCAGAATTATAAGAACTAATAGAATGTGCATAAATCATGTCCATCTACATAGTTTTGTCCCTTTTATATTATTCTTGTATGTTTTAAGTAAATGTTTAATTTCATGTATTGTAAGTAAGATTTAGTTTAGTTTAGTTATTTGGTTTTTTATTTTTGAAATGTTCAATTTAATTCCGATTTCCAAAAATACACAAAAATGATATAAATATAGTAATATCGAAAATTCGAAATTAAATTGAACATTTTAAGATGAAACATTCTCCCTCTTTTCACTTGTTTAGTTAGAAAGTATAAATATTGGCACATTGTTTAAGTGCATATTGATTACTAAGTCCAAGTTTTGTATTTTTTAAAAGTTTATCAAGATATTTATCGTTAAAAATAACACTTAAATTTAAAGTGTCTACGAAATATGAGCTTAAATTTAAACAAGCTTCTAAATTTATAATTACTCAAAATGATCTTCTAAATATAAGATCATCGTTCATGCTCATACGGAAGAAATATATATATATATATATATATATATATATATATATATATATAAAAGAAAAATACTATTTTATTTAAGTACTCTTGTTTTGGAAATTTATTCCTTAAATATTTCTATTTTTAAATAATTGATGCAGCTGGTGGCAGCTGATTTTTTTTACTTGCAGAGTCGAAGGCGCCTTTGTGTTTAGCGGAATCTACGTTGAGGTATAGAAGCGGCTAGTGCATCCCTATGATATGACGTCATTAGCAAACGGAGGCAGCTGCGTCAATTGTTTGAAAACAGGGATATTTGAAGAATAAGTTTCCAAAACATGAGTACTTGAATAAAATAGCCAAAAGAAAACCAACAAAAACAAATAAACAAACAAAACTTTACAATAAAACATCTCAATATGATACTCCACAACTAATTAGTAATTAACTCTTGTAAATCACTAGGCTCTCGTAGTTCACCACTTCAAGCTCTTTGGTTAACTCTTAACCTCAATGAACAAGACGAGCACAAAAGAAGATTTTCATCACCATACGAATTTCACACCTAACCACATTACATTCTTGTAATAGAATCAATTTCTCAAAAGATTTTTTACTTCTAAAAAGTCACGCACCTTGTGTTGTCATACTCCATCCAACAAGCGACATCATCTTACTTCTACTTTGACACCACACTCACACAAACCATTTTTTTCTGGACTGATTTTTATTCTCCCATTTTTTTAGTATCTTCGGTTTACTTGACCAGCTTTCTCTCTCTGCTTAGTTTCCTCATTTTTAGAGCTTGAATTAAGGTCCTACTTATCTATAATGTTAAGTGATACACTAAAATTAATAAAATGACTTTTTTTTTATTGGGACCAAATTTGTAAAAGGTTGTTCTCACTGTCCTTATTGGAGGCACACCAACTTTAAGATCTTCACATGAAGATTTTGTTTCCTTAATCCTAATCAAAATGCATGTAATTGTCAATTCGATATTTACATTTGATTTTCAAGGGCTAGTACAATAATTTTTTTTTGCCAAAAGCTAGTTCCATTTTCTAAAAATTCAATGCAACACTTTCCAATAGAATCCATGAATGAGCACTTAGCCCCATTATGTAAGAAGTGGTCGGCAATGGAAGAAAAAAAGTAAAGAGAGAAAAAAAAAAAGGCATTGTGATAAGGTGGTACACGTGAAGTTGAGCACTATAAATGTTAATGCTTGTTTTCAACCTTTTTTCCCTCTCTCAAGAGTCAAGAGAAAAGAAGAAAAAAAGAAACCATTTATTTTTTATTTTTATAAATTTTGTGAAAGCAATGGAAGATCAAAGGGGCCAATAATATTTGGAATCTTGCTGGAATAGTCACGGGAAAGAAAACTGCTACAACATGCTAATTGCCCTAATAATAGACCGTTGCTATTTCAACGTTTTTAAATTAGTGTTTATCATTCTAAAGTTTAGGCCTTAATTTGGTATTTCTTTTAGGATAAATATATAGTTACTGAAATCAGTAAAATATTTCTATTAAATTTTCTGTCTATATCAAATTACGATTTAGTTGTTTTAAAGATGATAAAGTATGATTTTTATTCCATCTTTTAATTTTCTTTAAAAATATCCCATCATTTAATTTCGTTCAATTTTATTTCTCCTATTTTCGATTTGTGTTAAAATTACTTCAACACATTATTTCCATTGAAAATGTTAGGAGTATAATTGAAAATATCGACAAATAATTTTGAAAAAATGGAAAATATTTATAAAAATATTGAATAAACCGAAAATATTAGAAACAAAATTAAATTAAATTAAATGTTAAGATTATTTAAAAAAAATTAAATATTCAAGACAAAAAATATACTTTTCTTGTTAAGAAATAATGCATGTTACTATCGAAAGAAAAAATGGTAAAAATGATGAAATTTTCTTTAATAAATAATTAAATAATCTCTTAAAATATATGTCATTTTATTTTAATTAATCTTTTATAATAAATTATACACTTTTCTTCATTCATCTTCCCAACACAAAACTCACTTCATACCAGAATTAACCTTAAGAAATTATATTATAATTTTTGGACCTTACTCTTTCCCAAATCTTATTTATTATATAAATATTTTTTTTTTGACAAAAATCTTATTTATTATATTGAATTGAAGTGCTTCCCGTCCTCTCGTTTGAAAATAGAAAATAATTATAAAGAAACAAGAGAGGAATGATAGGTAATTATAATAAAAAATTATCATATTTAATTTAATATTTATAATTTCATATAAATAACATTTATAATTATATATTTTTAATATTTAATATTATATATTTAATTCAATAACAATTTATAAATAAAAATTAAAATTAAAATAAAAAAGTTATAATTATCTATGATTAAAAAATTATTACTATCTAACTTTTCCAAACAATAAGCATTGAGATATTAAAATGGTGATTATCTGTAATAATTGTTTATAGAACATTCATAATGAAAATTATATAGAATATTCAAAACTTAAAAAAACTAACAATCAGGCTACTTTATATTTTTTTAGAAATAAAATATCTGAAACTTAAAGAAATAGAACATTCAATTTAAATTGTTGGATGATATGTTGGCTAAATTTTTATTGGTTACCTAAAAAATATTATCATTAAATCTAAAAAAAAAAGAAAATTAATCTCTAATAATATATAGTTTAGAAAAGCTTGCATAGCTCCACTTTCATCATCAATTCATCATCTTCCTAAACCTCTCAAACTACTAAAAAAAACCATCACAATTCACAAACAATAATCAGAAGGCTCCCCCAACTTCCGCACCCTTTTCAATTTCATCTTCTTCATTATTATGAGAAGAAGAAGAAGATGATAGACCTCAAGTTCATATGGGTTCTTGTTTCAATCAACAGATACATTCTTGAAACCTTGTCAAATGAGAGATCAAGGAATGCTCTAAAGCTCAAATGCACCTCAAAGCTAAGGATTCAAAAGCAAGAGTTCTTTGAATTCTCTGAGCAATCAGTGCTATCAAACTTGTACTGGGGAATTGACACCATTGAAGCTGCAATTCAAGCTCAGCAGCCTGAGGAAAAGTCCTTCAGGCTCATGAACTCTGAACAAATGCTTCAGGTTCCAGCAATGCTTGATGAGGATGAAGTAACCGCCACGGTTTCGAACCGGTACTTGGTTTGCTGCTCCTACTTTTACCTCTCAGTTGTTAGGAACCTGCAGGGTGATGAGTGGCAATCAGCACTGCATTTTCTTCAAGCTGTGTTGGTGTCACCACAGATTGTTTGCAATGAATTTGCAAGTGAGCTTTGTCAGAGCCTTTTCCCTCAAGAAAACATCATGTTGCTGAAGAGGAAGAAGAAGAAGAAGAAGCAGAATGTGAAGAACAACAACAACAACAACAGTGGAAGCATGAGGTTGGAGTGTGTGAGTAGTAGTAGTGGTAGTTCTGAGGATGAAGTGGATGAAGCAATTAGGGATTTGGCAAGAAGTTATAAGGAAGGTTTGGTGTATTATCAGGTTATGCTTTATGGAGAGAATCCATGGTGGAGAAGTTATTGCAGCACCAAACAGCAATCATCACAATATGTGTAAGAATTATTGATACTTGTTACTTGGAGTTTGAAATATTACTTTGTTATCTGAAAAAAAATTCATTGTCCATGTTCAGGGATGCACCAAATACCAGTTTATCTACTACTTCATTTCAACATGAACCAAGATTGAAAACCTGCAATATGGTAAGTCTTTCTCTGATTTCTAGTATTAGCACATAATTAGGGTATGTGAGTTTCAACTTTGGAATTATGTAATTGAAGAAACTGAGAATTGATTTTTTTCAAATTGTATAAAAATATGTGAAAAAAATCTGCCTTTTTTTTTTTTAATCCCAGTAAAAGGGTTTAAAAAAAAAAAACAAAAAGAAAACTCCAAATTTTACGGTATGTATTATGAAATAGTCTACTTAGAATGTCAAATCATAGGTGCATCAACAACTTCTCTGTTTTGCACATTTATTTCCCTTTAATTTTGTGATATATAATATCATGAATATAATGCAGTATGATAAAGTTCATTCACTTGGTCCCCAAGATGTGATTCATAATATGGAAGACAGAAAATTTCACATAAGAGCCAAAATAACAAAAGCAAATGATCCACAGAGAGAAACTTATGACAGGTTTGGCCACTAATGAAGTCTTAACCTCCAAGTTTTGTTTGTTTGTCTCTAACTTTATATCAGTGCCTAGCTAGTAGTATAGGCATCTCATTATTATACTTCATCATTGTAACATCCAAATTTTATTTGTTTGCCTCTAACTTTATTTCAACAGTATAATTTCATTATTTTGTAACTGTAGCATCCACACTTTCTTTGTCTTTCTATGTATAAAAGTTTTTAGTCTTTGTAAAATGAGAAATTTAGGGTGCGTTTGGTTTGTGTCTTCATTTTCTGTTTCCGTTTTCAGTGTTGTCATCTAACATACAAATCAACTTCACATTTATGGTTAAAAGCATAAGCATCCATTTTCAGTTTAAGCCTTTAATATCAGTGATATTGCAGATCAAAAGCTTATATAACCCTTTATTATCAAATATAAGCCTATTAGAGGCAGCTCAGTTCTATAGTTCATAATTATCTTCTGAACTTTTATCTTACTAGGAAGCTACATGCTGTGAAATATCCCAGGCAAGAAGAGCTGAATGAAAGAAGTGTAGTTAATTTTGATTCTAACATATTCAACAAATCCAGAGAAGATGCTACTTTATCCATCTCAAGTTTCCATTTAGAAGATGGAATAATTGAGGAAGCATTGCAGCCACTAAAATTCCATCTCTTTGACAATGTAACATCTAAATCTGCTAGCAAACATTGGCTCAGCCAGAAAGATCATGAAGAAAGTTCTAAAACGAAATCTCGAAGATATTCCCTACAGGATCTTTCAGGAGTGATTGAAAGAATCTCAGAACTGCATTACTCAGAAGCATTAGGAAAGTGTGGACAAGAATATACCGTTGACATCGCGTCTATCTACGAGTATTTAACTGATTCATCTGGAACTAGTTATGCTTCCTTGAGGGATGCCATTTTGGATGAACTGCTAGTAGCTATCTCAACATCCAAAGAGGAAAGAGAAATTAGAGCATCTGTGTCTGTTCTCACTACAATAATTTCAAGAAACAAATCAGTCATAGAAGACATCAAGAAGAAAGGTTTGAAGTTGTGTGATCTTGCTAGTGCTCTAAAACAAAATGTTCATGAGGCTGCAATTCTCATCTATTTGATAAATCCATCACCTATAGACATAAAAACATTGGAACTTCTACCAATACTTGTTGAGATTGTATGCACCTCAAATAGTTACAAGAACAAGCCAGAGTCGCTTCTTCTGACGCCTCATGCAGCATCACTGATGATCATTGAAGAACTAGTGACTTCATTCGACTATGCAACGAATAACATGCATTTAGCAGCAATCAGTTCCCCTCATGTTCTCAGTGGACTTCTAGAAGTTGCAAGGAATGATAATCTAGAAGAGTTTTTCTCTTTAACCACCATTCTTATAAAATGCATGCAGTTTGATGCACAATGCAGACAATATGTGTCACAATACACTCCTCTTGCTCCTTTTATCCATCTTCTGCAGACGGAAAATACCCGCGCCAAATGCATGGCACTTGAATTTTTCCATGAAATCCTTTGCATACCGCGGTATAACTAATTAACTCTGCAGCCATTCTTAAATTTACATTCTATTTTAAGATAATTTACTAGAATTTGTTCTTGTGTATATTGGTTGTACTTGTACTGTCCTTGTTCAAGGAGCGCTTTGTGTAATTAATTTTCGAATTTGGTTTCCAGATCGTCGGCCATTAATCTGTTGCAGCGTATACAGCAAGAAGGAGGCATCAATGTTATGCAGATACTAAGGATTTGTGCTCATCAATTACAACCAGATCACCAGCTTTTTGCAGCAAACATACTACTTCAGTTAGAAACATTGGTAAATTATGAAATTGGGATATTTCATTTAATGTTCTTTAACTCAGCTTAAATGGTGCTATTGATTAACTAACTGAAGAAACAATAATATTCATCAAAAGAAGATAGCATATGAATCTCATGTTAAAAAGTTTTGTTAATTTGATACTGAATGATACATTTTTGGCACAAAGCCATAGAATTTTTTGAAAATCTTATACAGGGGACACATGCATCACACAAGTTATTGTGAAATTTGAGGACTAATAAATGACTAACAAAACAAAATAATATAATGCAGAACCCATGTGATAAAAGCTTGTTCAGAGAAGAAGCAGTGAAGGTCCTTCTAAGGGCATTAGTATCTCAAGAAAGCTCAGAGCAGATTTTATCTGCATCCATTTTATCAAATCTTGCAGGAACATATGCTTGGACAGGAGAACCATATACATCTGCGTGGTTGCTGAGAAAGACAGGCTTGAACTCTCCCTATCACCACAATATGATAAGAAACTTCAATTGGTTGGATCAGAGTCTACAGGTACACCTTCCTTGAATGTTTATATGAGCAAAAATTTAAAGTTAATTTATGTTACACATATACAAATGCGGGTATATATGTATATGATTTGTGCTGTTCAAAAAGCTATTATGGAGATGAACAAGTTTCATGATTATGCAGGATACTGGCACAGATTTATGGTGCAGTAAAATTGCAAAATGTGTGTTAAGTGTTGGAGATTCCATCTTCCATGCTTTAGAGAGTGGATTAAGAA